>BGPR01003994.1:109494-122422 GCA_013235015.1 Araneus ventricosus
TCATTCAATTGAAGGTTATGACATCGCCTGCGCTCTGCCCCGTCAGCCAATGAAATTGCCAGCAATGTTCGGGAGAAGTGTCGCAGGAGGAAACTCGCTAAAGAAAAATATCTTTCAACTGACCAGGAAAAAATTAATTAAAAAAAAAACGGGAAAAGATATTTTAACCATTCTTCTTTCAAATCCGACAGAACCGTTCCAGTTACAAGCTGAAAAAATTGAAAATAATAGTGTTATTAGAACGTCAGATGCAGCAAATTTAAAAATAAAAAATTTCGAAGGCAAAACCGACTATTTTTTAAAACTTTCGCACAATTCAGTAAATTACATTTGAAGCTCAAAACAAATTTCATTTGAAAGAAAATTGTTCTATCTGATGATGTATTGTTTTTCAACCATCAGCAGAAGAGATACTACAGCCGTAAACGTACCGAAAATGACCCAAAACCACACAAAACATTACCCAAAACATTAAATAAAAAATTTTCTAGATTAAATTTTAAAATTCCAGCTTCCGGGTGCATTGAGACACCATTACGACTACCTGCGTGCCAAATTTCACAGCTGTAAGTGCGATAGATTCTTCTGGACATCGCATGCACACACACAAACATTGCCTTTTATAAGTATAGATCTCGTTTTAAAAAATTTCTAAAACTTCTCCACATCACATGGGTCGCAACTATTGTTTACTGGTTAACATTTAGGTGATATTAACAACAGCAAAAATTAAGAGTACATATGTAATAAATTAGATTTTTCAGTGTTCCTAAAAATTTTTTTTTTTTGCTCTTAAATCGAAGATAAAAACACTAACTGCTGAATCGCATAGGGCTTTTTTTCCCCCTGGGTCTCTTAAATTCCAATTATCGTAACTATCTGGGATTGATCTGCTACATTCCGCTTACAACACGGACCCCTTTCCAAGTTAACACAAGGTTTTGACATTTTGCCGAAATTATTTTTCTACCTGCCTTTTATGTTTTACTGGTGATCGACATGCTGCATCTACTAATAATTGGTCATAGATTGGATACTCTTAAATCTCATCAAATGAAATGTCCAATTAACGAAGTTACTATTAGACTATGACAGCGATTCCTTTCTTAAGCCTCCACATGCCCGACAACGCTTTTAACACTAATATACATATATATATCTTTTCCATTGCATTTAAAAAAAAAATCAAATTATGATTTTCAAATCAAGTTAAAAATATAAATACCAAATTTATTTTTTTAAATGCTAATTAGTAAATTTTTTGTGAAATAACTTGTATTCATTTTGTACCATACATTTCAAAGAAAAAAATTTTCGTAATGTACTGCTTGCTGTATTGTTTTAAATATTTATATATTTTCCTTTTACTTATACGAAAAGCATTAAAACATTGTGAGAAAACACCCATCTTTTATTGAATTAGAAAGATTTAAGAATTAAATAGTTGATTAATTCTTAAGTCAAAAATGTTTTCTCCTTGTTTCAAATGCAATGAAGTGAAAACTTGTATGCATATTCATCCGTTTCAAAATGAACAACCCATGAAAGTAGATGGACAATAAAAACCTACCACGATTTCCAGGAAAGCCTCCAACAACTTGAGCTTGTGCAGCAGTCACTTGATTCTGAGAATTCATAAGAAATTGCTGCAGAGCAGCAGGATGTAGCCTTTGAGTCTGAGCAAGGGCCTGCAACTGTCGACTATCAATAGAGTTTCGTTGCATCTGGAGAGCAGCAAGATGATTCAAATGATTGAGAGGATTGACAGAATTGGTTTGTGCAGCTAAAAAAGAATAACAATCTCAATATAAAATAAATATTTATAGTAACAGCCACTGTAACTAAAATGCATATTAAAGTCCCCTAAAAAGTACTCGGACACATTTCCTTTACTGATGAATTGCAGAATAAAAACAAGTTTTTAATAACTTGAATAAATCAGATTCCATTCTTCCATTAAACCTCATGTGCAATAAAAGCATGAAGTATGCAAAATTTCAATTTTTAGTTTACAAAATAATTTTCAAAAATTCATCAAGGCTAATATATAAACAGCAAGATTATAAATTAAACTTACTATTCAACACGGCTTTTATTTAATTTCAGTTCCGAATATTAAAAGTACACAGGAAAGGTGGAATTTTTCTTGAAGAGCTTCATAAAAAATGAGCCTACACATTCTATAAAAAAGGAAATCTTAAAAGCACACAACCATAATGCAGTACCCCTTAAATAAAGGCGTACCCTCAATCAGTTTTTTATGTGGCTAATTATTTTTCCCAAATTTAAAAAATTCCCCCCCCCCCCCCCCAATCAAACAAAATAATGAAATTATTTTCATCATTAAAAAAATAGTATGCTGAGGAAAATTAATTGGGGGATGCTTTTTAACCCTTTCGGGACAGTCAATGCATATATGCATCGCTTAGGATCGTCGCCCACAGCCGGGTGTACCACATATGCATCGCTAGAAAAGTATCCCTGTGGCCAGGTGATGTATATATGCATTTTGAGCTGAAACAATTTTTAAAGAGCACTAGATGGCACCCTGTGTCCATTTATTTTGTACTGAGCATAATTATCAGAGCCTCACCTTCAGTTCGTTCAAATTCTGCCTGAATTTGGTATTTTCTCACCAGCTGTTGCAGGGGAGGAGCTAAAACGTAATATAAACAAACAGAGCTGGGATGTTTCACTCTCCATGTGGTTCGCATTTCTTTATCTCTCCGAATACTTTTATTTATTTATTTCTGCAACTATGTGAGGTTCCTTTTGGGTTTTAACGTCAGCCCAGTTACACAATGTGTTGCTTTCGTATATATATCGCAAACTTTGCTTTTTATTTCAGAAAACCTCCGTCCCGAAAGGGTTAAAAACAAAAAATCCCTTTCGGCAAGCTGGAAGGCAAAGGTAGATTCCTTTATGTTAATGTTACAAAAGTAATGAAATATTACATATTGATCAATACAGACATAGCCAATTACTTTGTTTCCACACATTGCAATATTTGCATCATGATTCTGTTTTCATGACATTTAGTTTTTTACTATATCAAGGTTTTATCATTCTACTCAAAAGGTTATGCTAAATTTATTGGTCAGTGAAATTCTCGAATTTATTTTATATCCCAACACATAATCATTCAACAGGTAGAAGTCAAAGAAATAAACATGGCAGTAGTATAAATATCCCTTAGATAACATTAAACCAGCCTATCTGAAACAGTAGCAAGAAATTGACATGAATGAAGAACAACCCTAGATTTAAAAATTAGTTTTATTTAATCTAGGTTACCATATAATTGTGCGAACATTACTTTGTCATATGCTAAAATCACATGGCATGAAACGTTTAAACAATACTAGAATGGTGTCATTTAGAGAACTCCCTGGTTACAGAGATAATAGTCACTAAATTCTTAACATAAGAGAATAAAAATTATTCAACATTGCGAGTGAAAAATTAAGTACATGTGTTTAAAGCATAGGATATGAATGCAGTCATTTTGAACTGTGAATTTAAATCTCCAACCTCGGTTAAAAGCAAATAGTCAGGCTGAAAACCCAAAACAATTTTAAAGTTAATGAGCTATTTTTCACTATCAATAAGGAAAAAGGAAACTCTTATTTAAATATCTTTTTTGCCTATTTCATATTAAATTTATTAAACAAATCTTGGTGCCACCATGTTTAATTAAATATCAAATTAAAGTAATCTGTCATATTGACTAATTATCAAATTGACTATTAAATTAAATATTTAATTGTGACGAAATCTTCACTAAAACTTTCTTTATGGCTCATAGTATTTGTCAGCAATAGTTTGGATTTACCTTAATTTAAATAAAAGTCATTATGGCTATGTATGTTCCACATCTCCTCCTAAACCACTGGACTGATTTCAACCAAACTTTGCACACTTTTTATTTAAGACAAGAGAAAGGCTACTCTCAACTTTTCGAACCCTAAAAGTTAGCTAAAATTTCAGTTAATTAAAAATTAAGCAATGTGTTTCTCCGCGATAACTTTGGAAAATATTCTCATTAAATTATTTTTACACCATATAAAATTTCAAAAAATTAACTTTTCAGTGACAAAAATTTAATTTCCATACAATTTTTTTCATCATTTTAACAATTTTTTCAAAATTAATTTTAAACAGAATTCGTAACAATATTCTTTATTGTTGAAGAACAAGAATAATATGAAGAACTGTTGCCGGAATACACTAACAGAATTCTGAACGAATGCCAAGAGAAAATTTTAAAAGTAGACGATTAACAATTTATATCAGAACCAACTATTTATTGATTTGATTTATTTTCATGCTTTAAATTAATGAATAATTCCCTATTTAATTTAATTGTTTCAAAATATTCAAATATTCTTTTACTTTAGAAATTGTTAATAAAATTTGAACGATATACCAAATAATTTATGGAGGAAATTAATTGGCCGTTTTTAAAAATTGACATTCTAATTTTAATTAAAAACATTTCAGATCAGAAAAGGAATTTGTGTACTACAATTTTTATACAATAGTTTTTACATAAAAACATTTTATACTGGAGCAAAGCTGGATATATCAGCTTGTTTACTGTAAAAAAAGTGGAAGTGAATCTGGCCCACGAGAATTTTTTAACAAGGTATCACATGGAATAGGTTAAAACGCATTCTAAGTTGGAGGGGGGGGGGTAAAAATCGGTTCTCAGCTTGTAACTTTAAGAAATTCTTCCCATCAAAAAACTTTCAATATAAAAGCAGTTATGTGATAATCCCCAATTGAAATTTTCTCTCCATCTTCAATCATAATGGAGCTATGGGGAAAAGATAAATTCGGGGAGGAACTGAATATTGCTTTTCAGCTTATAACTTCTAAGCAATTCTAGCAGTCAAAAAACTTTTAGTATAAAAGTTGTTCGTTATGATAAGGTGATAATTCGCCCAATTTGAATTTTCTTTCCATCTTCAATCCTAAGGAAATTATAGGGAAATTTAATTTTCCGCCCCCCCACCATTTTCACCCGCTTTGAACTGGATAAGCCCATCTACGAATTTAGCGGATATTTTCAGTGTTCTTACAACATATCCCTCGCTGGTTAAAATATAATCAAAATTACTCGTTATTGTGTTCACAAGATAATACGGGCAAAAGCGTTATACATCTCTACTAATAATAATAAGGAAAAGAACATTCCGCTTTCTATTTGCAGAAGGATTAGAGCTGCAAAAATGAAAGCGGGTTGAAGAGACTGCACATGAGAGTTTTTCAACAAGGGGTAACATACATAGGTTGAGAGATACTTTAAGTTGGGACGGGAAGGGGGGATCACTTTTCAGTTCATAACTTCTAGGTAATTGCAGCTATCAAAAAACTTTTAAAAAAAGTGTTCATTTTGATAAGATGATAATTCGGCTAATTTAAATTTTTTGTACTATTTTCAATTTTAAAGGAATTATTGGGAAATGAAAATTTCAACCCCCCACCATTTCCACCTCCTTTGAGCTGAATAGCCCATCTATGAACTCGACCGAGATTTTCACTATCCTTACAACATATCCCACGCTGGTTAAATTTAAAATCAAAATTACTTCTGTTATCTTGTTCACAAGATAACATAGGAAAAAGCTTTATACCTATATATTGTTACAAAGCTATAAAGTCATTTCCCTGAGATGCTAGACTTGGCGACTTGGCAATAAATTTTCTAGAAGGCAAAGGGAATTTTCTAGAAGGACCTCAAACTTTCCACCTATTTCTACTGGTTTCATGAACTTTCTAGAGATTGCGTCACTTCCTACATAATGAAGTCACTTTCTGTTGAAAAAGTATAAAGGCAAGCTCTCAAGCCAAGAAGAGTCAGTTGGATTTTGATCAGCAAGCAAGCTGGTGAGCTAATGAGAAACCTTTGAGCGCTATGTTGAGATTTAATGATAGTCTCTGTTGTGAATTCTTACTAGTGCTGTGTAATACTTGTGCTACATTTCTTTTCCTAGAATGTTTGTAAAATAAAGAGCTTTATTTTTTTAAAGTCCTGCTTATTGGATTGCATTCACGTACACCCACAAGACGATTTTGTCACAATATATATATATATAAATAACTTTTTAACAAAGGGTGGTTTTGAGTTCTACGGGTCACGATCAGTGAAGATCTGCAGAAATTTTCGGAAGTCATGTCATGAGAACCATTGCAATAGGTAGACTTTCTATAAAGAATCTACCTAATAACTTTACTTTTAATATTTACTTTTGTTTTGTCTAATTAAAATAATGCAAAATCAAGTTCAAATCTTAACAAAAAACTATTTTAACAAAACCGAAAGCTACAAAATATAAACATGCACCACAAATACAAATCTTATGAAAGAACTATTTTTAATAGCTTATAAAACAGAACTCATTTACCAACACTCAAATCAGAACTTTAAAAGCAATTAGTAAAAAACTTTAAATATAACAAATAGTGATTTGCAACAGAATGCACCACAAATAAAGATAGCGTTCATTATTAAGTAAATCACGTAACTCATTCACCAACACTCAAATCAAAACTAATTAAAAGCAAATAGTAAAAAACCTTAAAGATACTTATCCTTTGTTGCAATAACAATATTCCGTTGATTCAAAAAAACTTCTCATAACTGATCGGCGAAGTGAGAATACTATAATGAATCAACATAATTTTTTTTTTACCGCGCGTAGGTGAAGCAACATAAATAAAAAAACTCAGGTCATAAAACCCGTCTAAATTAATTCAAAACAGTGTATGCTAATTTATAGACATAGACCGCCGAGTCTGAATCTCTTTGGCACATAGCCAAACCACGTGAGCGTTACCCGCAATTTTTGGATAAATCTAACATAGACATAAACTTTTGAACGAAGGGTGGTTTTGGGTTCATGATCGGTGAAGATCTATAGAAATTTTCCGGAAGTCATGTCATGAGAACCATTGCAATAGGTAGAGTTCCTATGAGGAATCTACCTAAAAGAAAATACTGAAAAGACACAAAAGCAAATGTTTTCAAAATCAGAAAAAAAAATTTATAAAAAGAAAAACATTCCGTAGAAAAATTTATACATATCCATTTGGGAAAGCATCCAATAATTTTAAAATTGGAACACATACTTCATTATTCTGTATTACCCTCATTCAAAAATATTTTGGGTTAATGTGTTAAATTTTATATATATTCTAGGGATGGGAGTGAAAATTGAATTTGCATACAGGTTAAAATTTAATTAAACCACAATAAACAAGTTATCATGGCCATAATAAATTTTTACAACAGATAAAAGTCAATTACCCTATTGTATGCCAATCAAACATTATCAGAGTAAAACTATCTCTACATATCTAAGAGGCCAAGTAAGGAGGAAACGAGCAGTAAAACTAGGAACTCAAAGCAACAAATACAAAACTGAAAGCAATAAGTCATTATTTACCTCTTATGGGATTTTGAACAGCATTTCTTAACAAAGGAAAATTGATATTCGAGGAAGATACATTTCCAGCTGATGGCATGTTCATTGGTCTCATAAGGCTGGGGTGATGAGGATTCAGAGAGGGTCGATTGAGTGCAGCATAAGTAGCTGCCATCTGCAGCTGAGCAGGCATTCCAGAAACATTTTGTTGTCTTGAGAGCTGGGGCCAGGTGTACTTATTCATTGCATCATAGTTAGATTCAATATCATGATGCACATTATGAGCTATAAGGAATGGATCACAATCATGAGTAAAAAAAATATGAAAAACAATAAGAGAAGACAATGCAAATACATTCAACTGTTTAAAGATAGATAACTGTACATTTATGTTTAAATGAAATATTTAACACTAACATGAATATTCCTGAACATCTTATTTTTATTTCCATGATCTCAAAGTTAACATTCAATGCAATAATTTACTTGCATTATTTATTGAATTATATATTAACAAACACAATTTGAAATAGCCTATAAAATCAGCTTCAGACATTCACTGAAGTTTAAAGTTATACCTAAAAAGATTTCAACCCCCCTCTGCCCAAAATATTTTTCAACAGTAAATGTGAGCATTCTAGCAACTAAGCTTTCATGTTACCTATAACAGTAATTTATAAAACTTTTTGAAAATATATATCATTGAATAATTTAAATTTAATGTCTCTAAAGATATCCAGTGAAATAAGTAGGGTTGAGTTATATAACCCAGAGAAAAAAACTAGGAAAAAATTAGAATAAACTAGAACATGCTTACCTTGATTGTTACTTGACATAAATGATTTATTATGACTAATATTAGCTTTATTTGACATGATGCCTGATCTTGAAAGGTCAGAATTAGGATTAAGAGGCTGGCTCATTCCCACTTTCACAATTGGTCGGCCCTGACTGGGCATGGAAAGTTGAGGGCCAACCGAGTTCATTACACCGTGAATGGATCGTGGCTGTGACAGATTTTGTCCATGGACTGCCCTAGGGATTTGATTCAAACCACTAGTATTTTGTGAGCTTGTTAAATTGATTGAACCAAAACTGGGGTCAGTGCCTGTTGAGATTCCGACATTTGACAGACCACTTGAGCTCAATTTCTGGAAATTCTGAGATGCATCAGATGCCCTTATATCATTAGAGCCTATTGAATGCAAAATTACATATCATTCAAACAAAATACTTTTAAAAATGAATAAAAAATGAAAGTTACTAGCTGTATTATCATGCATCGCAGGTTTTTGTTTTGGAAAAAAAAATGAACCAAGCAAGTTTCACTACTAAACTTTTACGTACACAATCATGACACATCTATTGAAGCTTCAGAGTTCTGGATTCATTCATTTCTTTTAAAAGATTATTCATCCACTTAAATTCCTACTAATTAATTGTATTTTGTTTAAATAATTTTAATAATAATAATTTTTGTTTAATTAATTACTTTTTCATTTAATAATAAAATTAACGAATTTTTCACATAAACAAAAGCCAACAATGGATTTAAAAAATTTTTCTACCAGTTGCTGTTTTAAGTGCAGATATACAGCAGACTAAAATGAGTACAAACTGTCCTTCAAAATAGTCTATTTTGCTTAGGGCATGAAGATGTGTACTCCGAAATTTAGTGTAAAAAAAAAAAGCAGTAGGTACATTTTTATTTGCCTATAAAAACCCTACTCTGCATAAAAAGGTGCATGAAGCATAATTTCAGAAAGACAGGCATAATAATGCTGATAGCAGTCACTTATGAACTGTGCATTATAAAATTTACACATTAAACATGCTCAATACCTTTGTATTTTATCAACAAATCCAAGATTTTCAGCAATCCAAAATGCTCTTTATATTTAATATCATTTCTCAAAAAACGATCATAATACTGATAAAAAGCGTCTTTTTAGACCACATCATTTTCATTGTCTGGGTTCTTTTCTTTTATTATTTAAAAATTAGAGTAAACAATTACATCTGCTCAGTAACAGGCAATATCGTTAGTTTATGGTAAATGTTCTTTTGCTGAGCAAGATGATCTTGCAGGTGCTTTTGGAGCTAAAACTATAAGAACAGTTTATTTTTTCCAAATTCAATAAACTCTAGGTAAAAATTTAAAGCATTTTAACTCATGCATTTACAAGTTTTTTGAGGGGGAAATGTTCGTTATTAAAACCTCCAAAAGCACGGTGCATAAAAGTAATTCCACTACATTACAGTTGCTGCAAAAACTGCACAGATTTAGGGGTAAATGGTGGCCTCTGGCATCAAAAATCCTATATATAGGTTTATTAAATAAGTGAACAGTATAAGAAAAGCATTTTTATAGTTATTTGAAGTATTACAGGTAATGTGAAAAGAAACAAACCAAAAAGATATAATGAACTGGTTTTAGATATTTACAATCATTTTTATTAAGAGCATATTTTCAAACTTTTGTCATGGTCTTAAATAAATAAGCGAGAAAATCTTAGATATCAAAATAAATTAGCATCATTAATTCCCTAACAACTAGAATTTTAGTGAATGCAAAATTATATTGCACTGACCACAGAGATAATTCACAATCATATATACATTACACAAGACATATAAAAAATATAATACATTCAATACTGTAAAACCAAACAAATTATTTGACATAGAAACAAATGATGAACAGAACAACTTCACAAATTTAACATACCTGGAAATTTAGTTCCATTTTGCTGTTGATTTATTTTTTGTTCTTTATTCTCAGTTTTCTCGGATTGTATTTTCCTCATGACTGAAGTAGGAGTAAATGCAATTGTAGGGCTAAGCCCCTAAAAAAATGAACAGATTTCTTTTCAAACAAATATTATCTATAACAGCTTTAATTTACAATGAAAGTAATTTACAACTATTCTTTAGCAATATGTTTTTCCTGCTCTATTAAACTGCAAGTGCTTCTATTGTAAATTTTGCAGGCAAAAACTTATAGAAGTACTCTTGCAGGAAAAGAACAAAATTTTATGAGTTTCAAACTTCCAAATTATGCATTGAAGTACAATACTTAATATGTCATTGAAATGTTTTGTATTAAAATTTATACCATTTACATTGAACATTTTAAAGATTGCACACTTCTACAATCTCTAAAATTGAAATAATTAAAATAAGATTTGAGGACTTACATAGTAAAGCTCAAGTTCTTTCAATTATGAATAAGTTTTTCTGAAAAAATATCCAAGTTTTTTAAAAAACAATCATCTTAAAAAATGCTTGTTTTTTTTTCCTATTTCACCACTTTAATCGAATTTTCTTTAACCCTTAGATCTCGGTAAATTGACCTGTAAAATAGTCATTTATTGAAGAATTTTATTACATTTTGATATGCTGAAATTCTGTGACTTCTTTAAGTCCGTTGATCTCTGAAAGACCCACGGTAACACTGGGCCACGACATCACATCGTTATGTTTTCAAATGGAATGTATTATGCACTTCAATACATTTTCTTTCCTCAGGCCTATTTTAAAACATTCTTTTTGGTTTGCAGTTTTTCAACAATATCAAAAAGATCACAGGAAATTTAATATGATAAACTTGAATGTATTTCTGGTACCACATTTCTAAATAAGAATATTTACCAGATGAAAGAGAATAACATGAAATTTACTGAAAACTCTCAAACTGGAAATGGGCTTTAATAGATTTCAAATATTGTAATTAGTTACTTTCTTTAATGACTGCAGTTCTGTAAGCATTTAGATGATTTCAGTTCAACAAAGAATTAAAGCAAAATTAGACAATTTAAAATGGGAGTTAAAGAAATATGGGAAGAGAATTCGGGAAATGCTCTTATATCATCAAGTGGAACAGATGACTACTATTTGTTCACACACATAAACTAACCTTAAGAGGGGATGGAGATACTCCATTCTTTGCAGCAGCAGGTATTGAAGCAGCAGGAGATGTAGACCTGAAGGGAGGAAAAAAATAATTGAATATACTTACATGCCTTAAAGTAAGACAAACTTTATACAGAAATAGTTACAAAAATTAAATGTTGACAACAGTGCAAAATGAATCAGTATCTAAAGGCAAAAGGGAATCGCCATCTTGTATTCAGTAATTCACTACCATATAACTATGATAAATCATGGCAGATTTCCTCAAATGTTGATGTATTGAAACATTTTTAGTCTCTGAATTTCCATTACAAGCTACAATAA
Organism: Araneus ventricosus; assembly: GCA_013235015.1. NCBI lineage: Eukaryota > Metazoa > Arthropoda > Arachnida > Araneae > Araneidae > Araneus > Araneus ventricosus. The sequence continues at coordinate 121,158 of BGPR01003994.1, forward strand.
ATGCATTTCCATTCACGTTTCAAAATATTGAAATTTAATAGGAAATGAGAGTTATTAAATCCAGAAACTACTATAATACAAAGCATGAAAACATGCCTAAATATTTCAAAAAGAACTTATATCTAATATCAAACAAATGATCTTTATATTTCATCCCATCAAACATTAAATATAAGTATAATTTTTTATATGATTTTATAATACCGCATGAAACAATCAAGAGACTTAATAAATTTACATTCAAGCTCAAGCTACAGTTTATGAAAATATCCTTTGAAGAGGAAAGAAATATTTTCCTCTCATTCTTTCTGAACAGGCAAGCATAGGCATGTTAAAAAAAACACCTTTTTAGCTTTGCTTCAAGCGAGTGGAAATGCTGTTGCTTAACATGCTTCATTCTAAAGTTTTTTTTATAAAGAAAAATAAACTGGCCTCATCATTTTGACAAATACATCAATACAAGGAACAAAATTAGCAGGCAAATCACAACATTTGTTTAATTTTTTTGTCCAAAGATATAAAGATTTGAAAGACTTTAGCTTTCTTTGCAAAAAGAAAAATTGAATATACATCTGCTTTTGATACATGAAAGGCAAAATATAACCAGCGGTCTCCCCAAAACTTTCTCGCATATGCCCTAACATGGGTAGGAAAAAAAATGTGCCAAGTGGTAGTAACACACTCCATTCCCTAACACAGGTGGGGAAAATCTGCCAGTGTTCGCTTCCTTTTTTTTATTTGTAGAATGGTGGGGGGAAAAAACGAATATGTAATTTGAATGCTTTTTTTCCAACTGATTGAAACCAAAATTAGACACATCTGTAATTGAGATAAGACCACATATGAAATTTCATTTATCTAAGTCATTGCATTTAGGAGTTATCGTGTTCACAAGTATGCGATTATACAGACAATCAACCCTTTGATGGATTTGGTTCAAAATTTGATACAGACCTACAATCCTGATGATAAAACTGTGTACCAAATTTTATCTATCTAGCTATTTAAGTTTTTGAGCTGTGTTCACATGAACACGAACAGATAGACTTCCATGGATTTTGTCAAAAATTTGATAGAAACCAACAAATTATGTGTAAAGATCACATACCAAATTTCGTCCTATAGCTCTTAATAGTTTGAGTTATGTTCACAGACACACACACTTCCAAAATTTTGTTTTTCGGACTTAGGGAGGTCTAAAACGTGGAGATTCATCAAAATCTTGAGTTTGAATTTTTTGACAATTACAATACTTTCTCTTTGTA
>BGPR01003995.1:0-122413 GCA_013235015.1 Araneus ventricosus
CCCAAAAGAATAAAAGGAGCTGGTAGTTGGTCTAGAAGGTTATCCAGGTCTCTCTGATATATTGTTTGGTTAGGAGGTAAATATATGGTACAGATTGTAAGAAGCATACCGACGTGGATTTGTATGGCAACTGCCTGTATCGTAGTATTCAAAGGGACAGGTTTACAAGGAAAGCTCTGCAAGAACATTAATGCAACTCCTCCAGTTGTATGTGAACTATGAATGTTGTCTTTTCGGATAATATTGTAATTGGTAATTTTTATGTCTGCACCAGGAGCGAGGTAGGTCTCTTGCAAGCCAATGCACACGGGCTGATATTTATTAATAATCGATTTTAGGTCATCAATATGTGCCCGCAGACCATGGCAGTTCCATGATGTAAGGTTAATTGCCATGTTTTGAGAATTGGATTGGTTTGGAGAATTAAGAATGGATTGGCTTGGAAAGTTAAGTTTTAGTTGGATTCTCCTCCCCGTCAGTAGACATTACATCATCATCAGATGGGTGAATACTAATACCGTCACTTTCATTGTCTTTAGAGTTTGATTGTTTCAGCAAGTCATGTTTAGTTATTGTACGCTTTTTTATAGAATCTTTTATTTTATGATCTAGATTTTTCTTTGTAGCTGCTAATCTTGCCTTTTTCATTGCTTTTGTTTCTTTAAAAAATTTTGAAACTCTTCCTGGTTTTTCTGTTTGGTTTGGTTTTGAGGTAGGAATGCGAGATAAGTTACCTGTGTGTTCATTACTTGCTGATTTATTTTTTGAAGGACTTGGTTCCTTTACAGTTTTATCCAGATTGTTTCTGTTAGAGATAGATTTTTTCTGACTGTTTACAAGGATGGTTGGATTTTCCGTAAGCTGGGGTTCTGGGTCATACTGAGTGGATGTCGATACCATAATTTTTTTAATAGCTGCAGCATATGACACACCAACTTTTGGAGTTCGGTCAATAACAATTTTACGCGCTTCTGCAAAGGATAAGTTTTGTTTTACTTTAATTGTTTGGATTTCTTTTTCCTCTTTCCAGCGAGGACATGATTTAAAGTACGCGGGATGGTCGCCTTTACAATTGACGCAACGAGGAGTGGAATCGCATGTTTTACCATCATGGTCAGCTAAAGAGCATCGTGGACAGGTCTGTGTACCACGGCAGGCTTGTATCGTGTGCCCAAACTTCTGACATTTATAACACCGCAAGGGGTTTGGGATATAAGGTCGGACAGAAAGATTAAAATAAGCAATATGAACAGATTTTGGTATAGATGGAAGATTAAATGTAAGAATAAGATGCTTGGTTGGGAGTAGTCTTCCTTCTTTTTTAATAAAAATTCTTTTAACGGCAGTAACATTTTGGGCTCTCAATTCTTCAAGTATGTCATCTTCGGTGTCATTTTGCAGCTCTGATTCTGAGATAACGCCTTTCGACTGATTTAGTCTTGAGTGTGCTGTAACTGTTACCTCATAATTGCCAATATGTTTCATTTTCAGTATAGCTGTGGCCTGTTGTTCTGACCAGACTTCAATTAAAAGATCGCCATTTTTACATTTTTTAACAGATTTTACCTCACCAACGTTTGCTAGAATTGCTTTATGAATCAATATAGCAGATACAGTATTAATAGAGCCATCTTTAACTTTAGCAATGAAAAATCTTTCATGTATATGGTACTCCTTTTCAGGAGAGGTTGATGGACGCATCTCTCCATCGGGAGCCAAATTTCGGGAACCCATATTGCGAAGATCATGTTCATCCCGGTACGCCCCCGCCCACCATGGAGCCCAACAAGGGAAGGCAGTTACCGGCTCTGGAATTTTCCAGCCTCAGCACTTACCTTAGGGGTGGCACCGGGATATAGACCTACAGAAGACTGCAGGCCTAACCCTAAAGCAGTACTTCCCCGTTCCCAAAGGAACGTACCACCAGCCGATTGACAAGAGCGGGCTCACTCCTGCCGCCCGACTTACGGAGCAGCGTGGGCCAAAGGGAACGCATAGGAACCCCAGGATTCCATTTTGCCCCTAACGGGTCGCCATGCACGGCCAACACATGGGTTTAATATATAAAAAAACCAAAACAAAAGTAAACAAAATCAGAAAAGAAATCTAAACTCAATACATATGATAATGGAAGTTAGAAAATAAAAACAAGAGAAGGATCGCTAGGGTACCCCGGGGTCGCGACTCCCGTGTTTACCAAAGACAGTAAACCCCCTGGGAAAAGAAAAGATCCCTGGGTACCTCGGGATTGGGACACCCGTACCCACCTAAAGAAGGTGAGCCCCTGAGGGGGATAACCTAAGCGAAGAAACATCTGCTGATACAGCATTTTCTCTCATTACTTTATTCTCGTTTACCGGGATTCAAGTTGAATGTCTAAATATGAAGAGTTTGATCTCGAAGAAAATTTACGTTTAAGAATACGTTATTCTTACCGCTTATTTCTTGATATTTGTACAGGCTCTGTAAAGTTGCTTATGATCCAATTAGATAATTAGCCAACACGAATTAAGGTTCAAATTTAAGTGGAAATCGGAGATTAGTTTCCAATACGACAGACCCGGAATTTCAAACTGCTGTGCAATTTTTTCTTCTAAATATTCTGGAAAGAAAATTTAGTCCACAAAGTGAAATTTTGATGTGTGAAACATTTCGATCGTGGTGCTGGCCAGTCACCGCGATGAAAGTGCCTCGTTGCCGAAAGGGACGGTCGATTAGCTTCGCCGGCAAGCTATCGGCCGCTTTCAAGTTAAGTAAATAAAGCTGCCTGATACTCAAATGAATCCCGGAATTTCGACATTGCGCAGCAGATTTGCAGTTCCCATTAGAAAAAAAAATCAATCATTTCAAGTGGAACAGTCACAATTACTTTAATTTGTTAATAGGCGGGATAATTTATACTCAATTTATAGAGAAGATTTAAACGAGGGGGGTTAAACTTTCATTTGGGGCGGGTGTGGAGGAAAAATTATTTCGAGACACAATTGCAAAAATTGTCGTAGACTGGATTAGGACACCGAGGGCGATTTCCCTTACCAGTTCACAACCTCCAGATGGAACCCATTAAATGACTGCTTTTAAACCATCCAACTTGGCATCTTAAGAATCCGAACTAATTACTTCGGTAATTTTTGCATAGAGAAAATTTTCTTCGAAACTTTGGTTCCTCAGCGACCTTTTTCTAATCCGGTATAGAGGAAATACAATTTACCTATCTCAGTTCCTCAACGATTTGTATTAAAATCAATTTTGAAATTTCCTTAAGCTCAAGTTTTTGTAAAATAAGCAAGCGCTTGTAGAGGATGGGTCGAAAAAAATCGGGCTTTATGTAGACAACCCTTTTGAAGACTTGCGGCAAGATTGCTTCCATCTGATGCTATGCAAAAGGATCAAGACCCATAGATTCATTGACAACCGTCCGAGTCGTGCCGAAATTATTTGCATTTTAAACCAGAGTTTCCTGCGACTTGATTAAAGAGGAGGCTTATGCATCCCTTAGTTCTTCTGAATTGGTCGTTCTAATTGACGTCATGCAAGTATCTTTACAGAGGACTTTCTCCTACGGAATAAAACTTTATTTCAAATTTAATAAAGATTGATGGGAAGGGTTGATTATGGAGGCCTTTATAAAAAGAATTTTTTTCTTAAAGCTAGCTCAAGAGAAACCTACATTAACAATGGAATTTACGCATTTATACATGAAAATTGTATCTGTAGTGTCAGAAATACAAAGCAGTTTTACGATTCTTTTAAATATTAAAAATTCACAAACTATATCGGTTTCAATATGTTTATCGTGGATAAAGCCGAAATCTATACGATACACTGAAGTCGGTCATGCAATTAAAATTCAGAATTTACGCCTACAAGACAGTTTAGAATAACTGGTAGACCAACTGGCATATTTCTCAATTCCCGATTTGAGACACACGGAAACCAACTTTACCGGCTTCAATTTGAGCCTTTAAGAGATTAAGAACAGGATTTTATCTACCTTCCTCTCCTAATTGCAATGAAATTAGGGGAGGAAGTTTTAGACCATATTTACTTACAACTTTCCTTGAATGATTTTTTTTCAGCCGCGGATCTAATCAATATACATCGTCCCACCTTGAGCATGGAAATACACTATATTATCTACGAATAAAACACTATTAAAGTACAACAATACAACATTTATAAACTGGCAAAAGATAGTTACTGTTCCCTAGTAGCACTAAGGGCATAGGCTGATGCAGATAACATCAGCATTGTTCATTTGAACCATCGCCCTTTAAAACTGCTAGCTTACCAACATGCAAGCCAAGAACATAGTATTAAAAAGAACTGAACATTGAAAAGACGCGAATTTTATTTATCACATATGAAAGCACAATAAGAGAGTCGTTAAAGCTAGTCCCGAAAAATTGTACAGGAACGTCTAAATTTAATAAAAGGTGCCATATAAACAAGTCAAATTCAATTTCAAACTAACCTGCCAATATTTTCACACGTTTGATCTAGAAAGCAAGACAACATTGAAGTTGAAACATTAAAATATAGACTTGTTAAATCGGTGGGAATTGCATTCTGAAACAATAATGCAACATTTGATTATTCCTTCGAGAAGCAACATGAACAGGTGTCTACGATTCTTAGGCCAATATTCAATTTAACCATAAAAATTAAAAAGTAAATTATATAGAAAATACGATGACTTTTGGCGTCAAACAAAGGACTGCTCTCAAATTCAATAGCGGGTTATGGCGCATTCGAGACAAGAAAAAGTATCGCAAATTTAAGTTAAAGAGTAAATAGAAGGAGAAACGCAACTCTTTATAGAAATTCGGTTTTAAATATGCAATTTAGGCCAACTAAAAATTTGGGGTAGATATAAAGTTGATCAAATTTGGAAAAATGGAAAGGGTGGCTAGGGATAAGTTTAGCGCTTTAGTTCGTCATTGCCGTCTTGCTAAACTCGGTAGCTGGTTCAGTTTTAATTCTCCTAAATTGAAAATCATCCGATTTTGCCCCAGTATGGGGGGGGGACTAGTTTAGGCGACTTATTAGACAGTAAAGAATTTGTGGAAGTTGGCACAGCACAAGAGATTTAAAGTTAGATATTAACATTATTTGCGAGTCTTTCAAATGTTAAAAATTGTATAGCCTCAAAACTTCGTTTGTCTTTATTTTATGCGTGTCCATGTTAGTTATTAAAAACAGTTAAGAGAACCCTACTTCAACAGACATCCTTCAAGTCGGTTGATGCTGTATTTCGTAATTTTATCGAACACGTGTATCGCCGATATTTGCTACAAATGTTATTGAGCAGAGAAGTTGAGCTAGAATGTTACCGGCAGGAACTACAATTTTAGAAATCCTTTATTTGATTATTAAAGTTTGAGACTGATGTGCAAGCCTTCAAGCCGTAAAATACACATTCGAATAGTTCACTCGAGAATATCTTTCTAGTTGAAGTAAAATCAATTTCTTATAAATAAGCGCCGTTTAATTTTTTACTAATACTATGGTACAGAGAGGGCATTTATGCCAAAATAAATTCAGGGGATTGCAAAAACGATCGTTTAGACTAATTACTGCGCTACAGCTATTTAACACACCGATTCCAATGTTGAAAGTAGCAGCTGCGTTTCTCAAAACATGCTCAGACACATTCCACCATCCACATACAGACTCGCACATTTTTACCACTCGCCATCCATCAAGACAAATGCAATCATTCGACTCTGCCACCCACCACCCAATGAATTTCCACAACTGTTTCTTCCCACCACCTACAAACACGTCAAGTGCCGATTACCTGGGGATCGGAACTTTCCGTTTAGGCCGCCCGATCCCACACGGCCTAAATCGGAAAGTGAACAGGCTATACCAGTCGCTTAACGTGTCATTTCCGTTTCGACCCCTTTCAGAAGATTGCAACCGATCTTTTCTTCAATAGAAGACTAGTCCTTCAAGAAGCGAAACCGCCACTTCCAACATTGGCATCTTCAATTCTCGAAAAATGCCAACCCAGATTAGTTTTATGCTAGCTAAAATTACTCTTCGTACTCGTGTTATTGTATCGACGCTTATATTTAAAATAAATCCAAAACTAGAGAAACAAGGACATTACGATTTAAAGTTCTATTTCAGATTATATGTCAAGCGATTGCAGAGAAACGAACAGAACCCCAAGAGGGTTCAGCCTCCAACACGAGAAAAGTCGAGTGTCGGGAAATGAAATTTACACGCTATTGGTTCAGGAAGTGGTTTCCACAGAAAGCTTGAACTTTACCGCGCTTAATATTTACTTTCCAATTGATTGCGGAGGTTGAATATTGTCCCAGGACGAACTGAATTATCCCCACGGTTTCCAAGTAATTTTGCTTTTAAGATCAAATTCATTTTGGAGTAACCATTACTATTTAAAAATTACTTGTTTTGTAATCAAGTGAATGAAATCGGAATAGGTGCGCCTCATACTACAACCTCAGACATTGTCGTTTTATTATGCATTTAAAATAGCCTCCGCATGTAGTGCATTTAAAAAACAACACTTTTAGGGCTTTAATTCGGATGATCATTGGGATACGGAAAAGTTAAAGGGAATTTAATCAATACGAGGTCTGGTTATGCCTAGAAAAGACAAAGCTATATGGCCGACCATTATTCTATGTTTGTAATGCGTGGTTTAAAACAGTCTATTAAGGATTAAGGTTTGCGTAGATAATTACACTAAATCAAGACAGTTACAAACAGAACAGTTACAAAATTATTAGAACAAAATCTCCAAAAATAAATTAAGTAAACGACGAAAAAACCGTAGCTCTTGGTACTGAGCCAGTTAATAAATAGCATCCATACAGGCGGTAATCTTTACCGCATGTATGGATTTCAATCTTGCACGAATTTCTTTTGACCGAGTAACAGGTTAACACACTAAGGTTAATAATCTAACATTATGCAAAAGTTTACAACATGCGTATCGAATTCCCATTAGAAATTTTAATCTACCGATTTTGATCAGAATAGAACCCGTTGCCAGCAGCATAACCTCTAGCCGGCATTCGAAGACTACGGTACACTTTACCGCATATACCGTATTTCGCGCACGATAGCCGTTTGAAGCCAAAAGAGAAGAGGGAATTTCGTGAGAAAAATTTAATTAGGAATTTAATAAAGTCATTTTTAAATGTTATTCTAAGATGTTAAATTCATATTCCCTTAAGGAACAGGGGAAAGTTTAGGTAAAAGCTACATTTTGGAAATGCAGTTTTACAGACACTACCCAGTCATAAATGAGGGAACAAACAAGAAACATTTTTATAATATGGCATGCCAATATTTATGACTTACAGAATAGCAACAAACCATTCTTATACACCTAGAGGAAAATCGAAGATGCGTCTAATTACATATAGATAGTTGAAATACAGCCAGTAGACGATTGTAGGAGTGTTCTTTAGTATACATGTCAGTATGTTGAAGAATCAATATACAACTCCAAGACAGTCGAAGAAACTGGATCCAGGAGGAACATTCTATTCGGTTAACCAAGAGGTTGGACTAAACGCAATTGTGCAGAGTCGACAACACACCCAAGAGAGCCCTTACAGCCTTCAACATTGTAGCGAACCGCGTCCAATAAGGGCGTAACGAGTTTCTGGTGCCTGGTAAAAATTGAAAGCATAAGCATGACATGTTTCAAGCAACATTTCGAGCATAATTGAAATCGCTTATTAGGGTAATGAAAGAAGTCAAGTCACCATCAGGTAACGCAACTCATTGAAAAACAATTGCTTTAACCGATTATTAGTTCTAAAACTATTAGTTAGCGTATTTTCATCGATAACACGCAATTGTACGATATTGGAATCCGAGCACGTCGGGAGGAGAGTTGGAGATCGGTCACAGATGTACATCTGCACAAACACTAAACAAATTAAAAGCAAAAATACGCCAAATACATGCAAGCATCTAATAAGTTGTCGTCATTCTAGATGGCAACTAGTTGAGGTATGATTTCAGCAATTAAAAATTGCCTAGAAGGTTGAAAGTCGCAGATTTTATTTTTTAGCAGTTATTTAGGTAAATGTTTAGGTCTCCAAGTATAAAAATGAGCCTTGTAGTTCGAGCCTTTACAAGTACAAAGGGTTGATAATTATGCAGTAAATATGGGTCTAAAGAACCACAACTTCTACCAAAATATTTGTACTGATGATTATCATTAATAAACATTTAACTGGGGAAAACAGTTGAAACTGCGGTTACAATCGAAAAGAATGTTTCAGTGGCATTCAAGGTTATAAAAGACTTCATAGCAATCTTGCTTTGAGATAAGAATCGATATTAATATCAATTGAAAGGGCAAGACATTAAATACGCTTTGCCTTTGATTATCCCACTGAAATGAAATATGATATGTCCAGTGGAACTTTGTTCATTCAAACGTTAATTCAAATTCTTTAAGTACCTTTCATTTCTTGCCAAAATTTGTTAGAACGAGGACTACAATACGAATCGATTCATCTGAAGTCAACACTTTTTTTTATTTCTGAATTTTGTGTCTATATTATGACCTCAGTGATTGTAAGTGGATAATTTCTTTAAGTTAATTAATTATATCGGAGAATTTATTGCTGTACAGAGTATTAAACAACTTAAGCGTCGCCTTTTTTTGCTATCTAATGCGGAGATGCCTCACGTTTCGGAAAGGGGTTGTAGTTCTCATTCATCCAAGAAGGCAGAGTACTTGAGATGCATATGGATTCTACGTAATGTGTCAAATAAAGCTAATTAAAGATTAAATTTTAGTTTATGAGCTTAAAAATGCGATAATTCGATGCACGTGAATATCACGGGCGCGAGACTCAAGGGGTTAATCAAAAACTAAAGTTCTCGCTTTTTTCAATAAAGCAATTGTACAATAAAAGTATTAGGAAGGTGATTTAATTAAGATTGCTTATGGGATGAAAATTTGAAATGCTCATTAGTTTTGTGCCAACAATTTATTCATTGCTATTCTAACTCTTTCGTTTCCACCTTCTTTCGTTTTTAGACTCGGATATTCTTAATTAAAATGTTTGGTTGAATCAATTTTCAATTCGAGCCCATCAGCATTGAATTGGTAGCCACGATATCGGAAAAAAATTTGAGGAAAATGAATGTGCAAGTCAAAAAATCTCGATTGCACAGAATAGTTCATTAAGGAATGGAAGCTCGGATACTACCCAAGATAAATATGAAAATTACCCTTCAGTTGAAGTAGATTTGTTTATTTTTTTTATCAAAATAACTCTGAAGAAGTCAATTTTAGCATTTTCAAGTAATCAAGTTAGAGAAATTTCGATATACTTGCCATTCAGAAGTTGACCGATAGGAACGAATTTAAAGCAGGACTGACGAGCTGTACTGCTTTCTCCAGAGAACTCTATATTCCTTCGAAGCGCTTCCTATGCGTTCTCCAATGGCGTCGGAAATGACGAAAGACGGCTGTAATGAAAGGAGACTAAGAATCGGAGCATAAAAACACTATAGATTTTTACTACTGTTATTCATAGAGTTTAAATACAGATTTTTAATGTTCAACATTTTGTTTACATCCCGTCTCGAATAGACAGCTATATTGAGGGTGGTATTTTACGCTAGGTATAAAATTAATATGCGACGTATATAATAAAATCTAGGAAATATTCTTTAGGGTTTAGCTTATCGAAAAAAAATTTTATCACAAAATACGGTGTCCCATAATTACAGACAAAGATGGTTGTTGAATCAATTTTTCCGCTTAAATTCTGATGCTAAATTACGTTTCCATTACTTTACACTTCAATACCCAATTTTCCTATTGAAATTTTCTAATTCGGCATGAATTCTGGAGACTGCTCATACCACGCTTGCTCAATCGCTGCAAGCAGCTTCATCGAAGAATATCGGCTTCCATTTTTGTGCCGGCTTTCCTCGCATGTTCTTTGTAAGAATATCTGGACCAAGTGCGGGGCTATCCACGACATTCGTAGTTATTCTGGTAGAATCCCAAGTATGAATCGATGTTCCGGGCTCGATTCTGAGAATAGGATTTGGAGTTCCAGATCAGATTCTCAGATTGCAGAAAAGCAAGGATCATATGAAATGTTATTTCTACATAACTTTTTGCGATACGCTCTTGTACATGAAAATAAATTTATTTAAGTAACATTGACATTCAGTTATTTCCCTATACAATAATGAGGTCGCCTTCAATAGAACATCAAGTTACAATAAATTCTATATTTTTACTTCGAATGGAAAAATTACTCGTGGGAATGAACCTATCAATTCTTAGTACTAATGAAGATTGATGCTCAAAGTTTTTAAAGTTTATAATCAAATGTAAAAATTTATACTAAAAAGTATATCAGCATCATACGACTACTTCGCATTATAACCGAAGATTTTAAACCAAGAAAACATTTATTAAATTTTCTAGAAGTTTAAGGTTAGAAACTGAATTTTATTTCTTTATTTTATGGAAACTAATGGACTAAGACTGAATTTAACACTAGGTTTACGGAACGCTTCATCGACGCATTTCAATTTAAGAAAAAAGATATCGTTTACCTTTTTTATCTACTTCTGGATTTGAGGCGAATGTTTTTCAAATTCACTATCTACCATGTCTTCCAATCATTTTTTTTATATCGTACACCTTCGGTTGCCATACGGACTAGCACCGTATTTTACTACTCAGTCCCATATGAATATTTGACCCGTTTCCTGCTTAATCTTTGTTGCATTGTAATTTTAAAAAGATTCGAGCCCAATTTTTTAACGAGATAAAATGAGGATACAATTAGGAAAGTAAAATAAACTAAAATACGACTGGGCTAGAAAGGATTAGCCTCTCATCTTTGTTATTCTACGTTTTAATTTTATTACTGCTTAAGCTTTGATTTTGTTTTTTACAAGAGTAAAATAAACAATTGCCTACTCGCTTTTCATTTATTTTTCACTTAAACATCCCCTGTCAATGCTTGGAAACCTTAAATATACCCAACTCTACGGTCACTCGTCAGCTTCACGCGGTCGTTATGCACTATAAATACTTCAAAATCTGCAGTGGTTATCACGGGGTTAATATTCTTATAAGCACTTGCGACAGTTTAACTTCCATTCAATTATGTGACATTTCTGCCGCATTAGATCCTTCAGGTTGAACCCAATTACAAACGTGTGAAGAAGCGCGAGACGGCATAGAAGCAGCAGGATAGCAGCGGAAATTCCCAATACCAAAAAGCGATAACAGAATACCGAAACCGTTTTAATAGACATTCGATATGAGCAACAATATTTGTGAGAATAAAAGTTGATTAGCGAGATGCATGTACAGGAACATGCATCGAGTTGGCGCCTGTCCGTATAGGTACGTGTATGAAATCTCCGTAAACCTAGCGTTCAATTAGAGTATAAATTTTAAAGCATATTAATGTTGGAGTGAAAGGAGCATCGGCATCTGAAGTTCCGAATTTGCAACATGTTGAAATATATAGACGACGCTTAACGTTTTAGTCTTAATATGTCAAGAGTCTGTCTAACGATACAATTCATTGAACCCTTTGCACTAGAGAAGAGACTGTCACCATTGTTGACAGCGCAAAATTTTGAAGTTTCTTGATTTCGATCTTTAAAATACTACCTGCAAAGTTTTAAGCTGTAGAATAATTTCGGAGAAAAATGAACTTACGCTAACATTTTGTTTACGTTTCCAAAGCAATAATACGAGATTGTGTTCAGTGAATAATTATGCATCTAATTTTCCGAGTGCAAAGGGTTGAGAATGGATAATGCAAGGACCGTTTCTTCCCACGATTGCACTTCGCATAGCAACGATACTTATTTGGCGATATTCAACGAGCTTCTCGTTGATATAATTTTTTTCCCTTTCATATAAAATATGCGCTTATTTTAGAGTCGATTTATTCATTGTCAAGTGTGGTGCAAAAATTTCATAGAGCAAACGAAATGGATACGCATTAACGGGAGACTCGAGAGCGAAAACTTGAAATTTCATAAAACAACTCAAGTCTAATTACGTAATAATTACCTTCAAGTTTACTCATGTTGGAACGCTGTTAACCATTATTCTTTGGAATTTGAGATTTGTACTGTGGATGGTCCGCTCCATATTGGTGTGAACACTGCACGAGATATCGTTCACTCTGGCCATCTCCACAGCCATGATCGATCCCACTTCATTAGAAAGTTTCCGCCAATGAATTCAAATACATACGGCCAATCTGGAAAATAAATGATCATGTTGAGATCAACATTTCAATTAGATTTTAAAATGGTTAGCATTTCCATAGAAATAGAGACGCTGAAGTAAAGATATTGTTAATTCTTTGCGCTCGCAACCAATTCACAGATGCAGTCTACCAATCAAGTGCGATACAGTCCAAAAAGGAACTTGCACACAGAATTGTCACGTAGGTCACTTACTTTCTCGTACACGTAATATTAACAGTATAGCAATCTTGAAAAATTGGACTTCGAGATGGATGAATATCAATGTTTCATACCTCTTCGAGACAGAAAACAGTTTTTGAAATTACGATTCAGAACGCAATAACTCAAACAACCAACCAGCAGTTACAAATGAGCAACTCGCACCCTGCCATAGCATTCGAGGGGATCAGGATGATAATCAAGATGACGTTAATAAGGAAACTGAGGGTGGAGTCGCTCAATCATCACCGTCACGCCCAAACCTCTTCCACAGGTGGCATGTCCAGGCATCGGAATGGAGGCAATTCAAGCCCATACCGTTATTACAAAACCAGGGCAGCGAGGCCCTGCTTGCTTTATCCGGCGTCTTCTTATCCCCATACTCGATGTACACCGCCTGGATCAGCATTTTCACATGCTGTCTATACATTAAAATTTTTATTATCTAGCTCACTGGGCGAAATTCTAAGGTATGTCTAGCCATTTATATACACGGGAAAGCAGCATTTTAAACAAGGATTTTGATAAATAAAATTTGACTATTTATTTCAAAGTTAACCATTATAATTTGGATTCAGTACGTCGACGGAAATACTTCTGAAAAGATTAGTCGTTTCTTCGTTATATTATGCTTCGAATCAGATGCGCTTTATCGAGATAGTACGATAAAATCAAACGAGAACACCATTTCAACGAAAACAGCCTACTTACGTTCCATCAAGTCGTTGGCGATTTTGAAACAGAATCGATGTGTGTGAAGTCTTTGCAGCGCAACTGGTAAAATATCTACTTTACAAGAACATTTACTATGAACAAATACGCAGTTTGAAATTGTATATGCGCCTCGCGACAGAGAAGAAATCCGACACATTCAGCAAAAATTTAGTTTTAGTTTGCAACTAACACAACCGGCTTATTCTGAATAATGTTCATCAGAGGCTCAAGATGCCTATTAAGAAAGCAGGATATCGAGTTCATAAATACAGTTACAGAACAAATGGACGCACACTACTAACGAAGAGTATAATATTGACACTTTGCACTGGAAAGGCTGCTCTCGGTCGCCATTCTAGACGGAGCGCCATTGTGGCGTTTCTCGATTTCGATAGATATGAAATACCCATAGAGTTGCAAGAAGCAGAATAATTCAGGGAGAATGAGCTTGCGCAATTTTTTTCCCTTCGAAGTAATAAATTCAGCCCATGCATAGGTGAATAATTATGCATCTAATTACTTTTCCGTGTGAAAAGGAAAGCAACAATTCAAAATACACAACACTCAAAAAGCAAACCAACTGCCCAAGAATTATCTATTCCTACAAAAGTGCAAGATCACCAAAATTACATCAAATATTCAAATATACGAAAACAATATATCAAATATACGAAAATGTCTAGTTAAAGGCTCAGTGCCAGGAATGTAGAGAAATTTCAATTTTATACGATACAGCGAGAGCCTTCGATTCCAAAATCATTAAAGGCATTTTAGGGAAAGCGCGTTTAATCAGAAAGTTCAATATGGATGCAACTGGAATGCATACAATTCTTTCAATTTCATCTCACCATTTACTAAACCATTCAAATTTATATTCGACAGTGGGTCTACTGAAGTTCAATTCTCTGCTATAGAACAGTTAAACGTAGTGGTTTGCATCATCTTGAGAACTTGCGTTTAAAATGTAATTATATCATGTCCGATTAATATGAAACAATATAAGCAAAAGGATCATAAACCTGTCGAAATATTGCGTGCTTTCGAGTAATAGAGTCCGGCCCAATGCAAACCTTTACCCGGGTACCCGTTTCAGAATCCATCCAATAATGTCGCCAGCTGCCTTGCATAAATAATATTACGTCTTAAGGAAGACTTAGGTGCAGGGACCAAAAGCCATTCAGCCATAAAGTGCAATTGTTTTAGCCAAGTTGTTCTCTGGTTCTTTGCAAGATACGCTAGAATGGGTCTTGAGCCAGGATAGACAGACCACTCCTTGTATTAATGCCCTTATTTTTTTTACACGAAATAGGACCATAACTTTTAAAACACTTAACAGATTTGGCCTACCGAATAAACGAAATTTTAAACCTAAACTAAAACGGACGCAATTCAATACAGAATTTACGTGGAATTCATAAACTCATTTAAGTTCTCGTTTCAATTGAAATCAGGGCGCATTCCCGAAAAAGTTTATCTAATTTAAGAAACAGTTAAGCTTTCGATTAGTCGACGAGAGTAAATCAGTGAAGAAGTCTTATTTTGGATCCTTCCCAGAACCAACTCGGGGCAAATTTATGTGAAGTGAAAGTCTGGCTTTGTAGCACAAGGGGCAGACGCGACCAAGACAGGCGTTGCATGAAAATTTAAATCATCGTCGAATACGACGACTTGACCCACAAAGCAAGAAGCTCAATCTGTATACTTGGTCTCTCCGAAAAAGAAACCGAGCTTTAAAATATCAAACGGTATTCTCGGCAGTTAGCAAGACTTCCGTCTTGCAAACTAGTCTGCTCTATAATAGGCTCCCATGGAGTCCGTTGGAAAGGCTCCAAGGAATTGGAGACCACAAGAAATTTCTTCCCTTGAAATGGGCTCTTTTAGGAGGATTAACTTTGGAGACAAGAGAAAATCCAAAGGGAAAAATCGGGAGAGCTTCGACTTGCTTTAAAAAGTTGATCCGCATTTGGACGATCCAGTACCTTTTAACTAGCTCTGACGCGATTCGAGTTTTGTTAAGTAGGGAGAGACAAGGTATAAATTTTAGTTGCGATTTGATGTGTCTGCAGATTACAATTCAAGCTTGCGCAAAACCATCTTTAACCAATGCCTAAACATTTAAACAACGATTCAAGATGCACGAATCACAGTACGCACTTCCTCTACTTCAGGATCCCCTTTGATGTGATGGGTGCCCTCCCAGGTTTTGGATCATGTTTGGAGATCCAAAGCCCGATTTGAACTTTGACACTATTCGGAAACGCTCAAGAGACTCAAGCTTGCTGTAACATCTCCAATACTTCAGGAAAATTTTTGGCAAATTTACGCGAAAATTTAACTGGCTGCTCTTCCAATATGAATAAAGTCTGAACACAAAATGCTTATTCACTCTTCCCGTCCTAAAACATTGGAAAAATGAAATCGAGTTCTTGCAAAAGCACTGGAGCAAGATTAGCGTTGGCCATGTTAACAGAAATTAAAAATTTCAGTACCGTTTTGAACATACGTCCAACAGTATACAAAAGATTTAAATTATGGTTCAAAAGATGCATCTCTTAAAATGCAATTTGAATCGGCACCTTTTCAAAACCTTGTGGGAAATACCACTTTCGAGTATACCAACGAATATTTAGTCTTGGTGGCGAATTATTTTCATCAACTTTCTCGATACATTTCCATTCGATGCACAGATCGAGGCAATTTAAATCCCTTGCAAAGTTCTGGGATTTGGATTGCCAATCTCGAAATCAAAACATTCTCCCCAGGTATAACTTCGGACCAACACTATTAAATTCAAAAACTAGTAATCTTTAAACCATATCGATATTTGTTACCAAGTATGAAGGGGAATTAGCAGAGTTCGAGAAACTGGTTTGATCATCGCTTATTTTAAACACATAGAACGCAAGACACAGACATAAAGGAAGTTTTACAAACACAGTTGAAAGTACATTACTTAGCCTCTTACCGGCTCTCCATGAAAGGAATCACGGGATATATATATGATGTCACGCAGTGATGCATTGCATCATATAATCAAAATAGCTTGTGATTGGCTAGAAGATTGAATGAGGAGACTGAAGGGAAGTACACTGCGTATAATTTCCAACAAAGTAAAAGGAATTTGAGAACTTGTAAACCATTTTTAAACCGCTTACATCGAGAATTTCAATACGGAACACAATTTCCAAGCATTCCGATTTCAGGATACACTTTCAAGAGAAGTACCCCAGATTTAGCTACCGCTCAAGTATTCTCACCTATATTTTATTGCAATATTCCTGTGCTGTAAGTGCACACCCAATTGCGTTAATAACCTTTTTACCACGAGGAACTGTAATATGAAAGAACGATGCTCATGAACATTGAATTCCCGTAGTCAAAAAGCGCAATTTCTGGACTATACTTAGTCTGATTATCGAGAAAACAAAATAAAGATTCGTTTTAAAATGGGAAACTATTTTGGGCTTATAATTGAAGTTGTTGCATCTCACTAGTACGAGGAAATTATTGTAGAAGTATTTAAGACACTTCTAAAAGCACACTTTTATCATGCGCCTGCAAACTTTTAGATGAAGGCAAAAATCTTAGAGCTCAGATATAAATACTCCAAATAAATTAGCAATGTAGTATCATTCAAAATGAATTTCAATAGATCTATGTGGTTTTTTTACGAAAAGCATTCATTTAATTTACTGACGAGTATTCTGAGGATCAATTTCAAGCAATGATTCTTTCAGATGTTATTGACGAAAAAAAGGCCAAACACGTCAAGAATTAGCCTAATTTTTAAATAATTAAAATTTAAATAAAAAAATTGAAATAATATTGCTCCGATGTGCACCTTCCCACCCTCCAAATTACACCCGTTCAAAATTTGGTAGCTCTCGGTTCAACGATCTGTTCTTTACACAACCAACACACACAGACATTATCTTTTATTATTAGTAGAAATAGAGATGGATCTCATTATTCTATAACACACACACAGACACACACACAAATCTTTGCATCGCCATATACAGTTTTGAAGAGAAAGAGGTATTAGCTAACCCTTTCTAGACTAGTTGGTCATTGTTAATTTGGTGAAGGATAATAGTACATATATCAGTAATTCGAAGGATACCGATGTGGCTCTTCGTGGACTATGGTCTTGAAAACTGATGGAAAAAACTTTATTGAATCTGAAATTTTATTTTGAATTTTCTACAATCAACTAAAAATAATCATCTTAAACGCAAAAATAAAGATAAAATTTAAAGAAAATAACATTTAGGACAAATGTAAACGACTACTGACAATTTTTCATAACAATATACGTATTTCATGTAGAGAAAGACAAGACATGGTTCATCATCCTTACAAGCGCAATTCTTTATAATAAATAAATTAGTAACAGATTTAACAAAAAGCCGGAATTGACATTAGAGTACAGTGCCAGCAAAAGAGCTGTGGATACTCTTGATCAGCTTCTGAATACATATATGTGAAAAAGAGAAAAAATCCGCTGGCCTATGGTTCTATACTATAATTTTATAGTATTATGGATAGTTCTGTTAATAATAAAGTTATTCTCTGGACATGAATGAAAACAAATAAACAAAAATATTGTTTTTAGAAGAACTAGGCAAATTTATTAATTGCTTCATATATTCAAGCAAAAGAACATCTGTAAACAAATAGAATAATATAAACAAAAGAATATACGCTAAACTGTAAATTGATTTATCATTAACAGCCAATGTTAATTTTCAGTTGTGTAATAAAATTACCTTATGCATGCTCTGTCAACCAAGCAATGATAATGAAAAAAATATACTGAACAAGAATTGCAAAACGCATATCTGTAAGCAACTCTAACATATTTTTGTCCGAATAGCAAATAAAAATGAGTTAAGATTTTAAAAAATATTCTAATTCATCTTTTTATTTTATATATATAAGTTTATATTTGCATATGTTTGTATTATTTTTCTACTTTATCTTGTTTATTCTGTTAAAAATATTTTATTTAATTCTAAACACAATATTTTTTTAAAGCACAGGGAAAATAGGCTCCTGTGATTTCCGACCGTTACTTGCACATATTAAATGCGAGCAGAACAACACGCTTAGAAAATATGAAGCTTATTATTCGACAATCATAATTTCCAGTTGAATCACAATATTCATAAAAATTTTATTCTTCTATTCTATAAAATATTTTATATAAATCCCATTTTTCATTCTATGAGTCATATGGCAAAAATTTAAACTTTCCGCAACAGCTGTGACATCTCGTTAGAACTAAAACTAGCGGTTCTATTAAAACACATTAACCTGGATTTTTTTTTACTCCAAAAGAGTGATTATGGCCAAATAATGCCTTCTTGAAAATAGTGCAATTAGCAAACCCTTGTATTGCTCATACATTTTTAGGTAATAGCACGAAAGAAAAAATATTTCCAATATGAAATGACTGTTCGATAAGCATGTCAATGCCAAATGAAGGAAGTTACTGAATTTTTAAAATTTGTTAATGCCATCTTATTTGTTTCTTTCGATGGCAAGATAGAATATTTTATGTAAAAAAATTGCTCATATGAATGAGCTGAAATTTTCATGCGAACATAAAACTGCCCTCTCCACTGATATCTGCCCAAATGTGACTACGTAGCTTTTAAAAAATTTCATCAAAGAAACAGACTGGTTAAAGGTCTCTCCTTATATGTACTTTTCTCAGAATTAGAGCGTGTGTTTAACTGCTTTTAATGGATATACGCCAGAGGATGCCCCATCGTTCTATTTCTGTAAGTCCATGTTGCAGCGTACGATAACAAAAGAAGCAAATCATCATAAATATATATAGATGCATAATTCATGATTCAATGCGATACATATAATTAAATATGCGAGGACAATTAAAGTGAAATTTTATATTTCTTACCACTTTTCGAATTTAAAATTATTTATTATAAATTTGCATATGGTAAGTTCCTTTAATTTATAGATAAATGTCAAATTCTTTTTTTTTGAATGCCGAGACAGCAAATAAAAGTTCTGTGTTTAAACTGTTTAATACGGGTAGGTTCCTATCGAGTAAGCTATCTAGACAGTAGGCGTAGGGGCAGAAATCGATATAATATTCCCCGATGCTAGTCGTGTGCTCGCTGAATGTGGAATCTAGATACGAGTTATTCCCCGTAATGATGATTTTTTAAAGCAATTACTGTTTTCCTTTTTTCTGAAATTCGTTTCAAACTGGATTTTTCTCACGAAACTGCCTTTTCAATCGTTAAATTGATTGATGAACTTTCATTTTAGATGATTATCAAATGCTTTAATGATAATTAACAGTAAATGCCCAGTTTTGTATATAAGCCTATGATTCGAAACTATTAACGTAGGACTACGTTCCTCCCATTGAGGTCTCAGGAAGGAATTTGGTTCACATGCCAAAACGCTACAAAAAACGTTGTATGGGAGATCCTATATATCTCGATAACTACATATGTTAAGAACATCTAATGTCTTATTTTAGAGATAAAGGGTAAGAACAAAAGTTACAAAAAATTTTTTGAAAATCGGAAAAGAGTCACGAGAGTAAAGTTGTCCTACACCATTAACATCAGCGCCTATTTGAAAAAGACAGCCTCCAGTCATTTTTTTAATAGTTCGAAGTGAAAACTATTTCTGAATGGCCTCTATTCGAACTTATTTTGATTAATTCGTGATTAAGTGCTATATGCGTAAGATATAGATGTTTTAAAGTCTAATATCATTTCTGTTTCAAATAATATACAGTGGCATTTATATCAAAAGTAGAATTATTAAAATATTCCAATTTTTTATTTATAAAAGCCTGAAGCAAGTGAAACAAATATCAATCAAGAGCAAATTAACAGAAATTGCACTTTTGTTATTGCGAAAATCTCAAGCTTAATATGCCATCGACAAAATTTGATAAGCATATTCATACAACTACATATTTACAATTATATAAAGTGTTTAAGAATTATATTTCATCTTTTTCATTCTATGAGCATCAGAACAAAAATTCAAACTTGTGGGCAGAAGTTGTGACTTCTCGTAGGAATTAAAAGTAGACATTATAAAAAAATACAAAGGACAGGTTTTTTTTAGCTTTCGACTGAATGAAAATGCTGAAATAGTGCAATAAGCATCAAATCTTTACGTTGAATTGTTCATACATTTTTTATATATAACAAAGAGCAAGAGTAAATGTTTAATATATCAAATTACTGTTTCGTGACCATTGCAATGCAATTGATAAAATATGTCGACTCTTTTTAAATTTCTAAATGTCGCTTTCAGTGCATCTTTGATAGGCAATGAAGGAAATTTTATGTTATGGAAAAACTGCTTCTCGAAAAAAGCTGAAATTTTACATGGCCATATGAAATTACATTCTTCATTGATTCTGTAAAAAATTAGCTTTACTATTTTTTAAAAATTAAATTATAAGTATGTTATTAAAAATTTTGAATTGAGAAATTGTTTTGTTGCTTTTTCTCTTCTTTTTTCTATTTTTAAAGATTTTTTCATGTCTTTCTTTGCTAAATTGTATTTTAGACTTCGTTTTCTTTTATCAATTTGTTTACTGTTTTTTAAATTTTTCATTTCTTGTTTTTTTATTACTCTTATTTGTATTTTTTTATTATTTTTGTTTGTAATTTCTTATTAAGTTTGCCGTTTTAACTTTACTTTATTTATGTTCACATTTGTATTATATAATTTTGCTTAAATTGTTTTGTATTTATTTATTACCCACGCCGACCCACTCACTCATAGTATATGAAGCGTTTTAACGGTCGACGGTGAAAAATACAAAAAATAATACATTGTACAAACATTCAATATTTATAATCTGCATAAACATAACAAATACAATTAAATAAATGCAATAAAATAACAAATACAGAATAAAAATACAATCCTCAAAAATAATAACATATATAATACCTTAAATAGACTTATATTCGCTCAATATGAAATACATTAACAACAAATACGGACTATTAGTGTGGGAAACATCCACTACAACAACAGAAAAACTCCTCAAAGTGTAACTAAACTAATACACAAATGATAATGTAAGAAGAAAGTCAATATATATTTCAAAAGATTTCTTTTTCTATTCCGAAAGGAAGTGAGGAAGTGCCCCCTAAAAAAGTCTTAATCACTATAATTTTTATAAAACCCTAAATTTTTAATCTGCATTTAAAGAATTGAAGATTTGTTTTGAAATTTCAATAGCTTGAAAATGTTTATTCAAAAGTAAAGAAATTTTCGCCAAAGATTTAAACCAAATTTGTTATGCTCTTCGGCAGAAATGCCAAATGAAAGTCTTTAGTGTGATTGCAATGAAAAACAAAATGATCGGCATCGCCGTATCCTCAAAAGTCACAATTTGGACTATTTAAAATCTTAAACCTGAAGAGATATAACGGGAATGGGCAGTGGATAGTTGCAAAATAAATTAAAGATTTATTAGTAACTAGCTGTTACCCGCGACTTCGTGCGCGAAGAATTTGAATTGCTACTTTTTTTAAATTCACGAATGTAAATGTTTCGTTATATATAGAAAGGGGAAATCAAAAGTTCTGACGGTTGATAATACATAATTGGACGACTAATTTAATTCTCCGTTACTGTAAATTACATCATTGTACTCGATGGTATCATCTGCTCTTTGGAATATATCATCTACCATGCTATATGTCATCTGCTTCTACTGTTTAAAATAATACATAAGACAAAATATACCTTCCTATTCTCAAAAACTCTGACAACCATATCATATACGTCAATGGACGATCATGGTTTGTTTATTTTGGATTCATATACCGTTTTCCGGTAACCTTCCGATTTAAGCAATCGCCAAATCTATTTGGCAACTGTATCAAGCGCCAAGCTCGAATTAGTTCTTTCTTTAGTAAACAAAACATTGAATTCCGTGTTCTTTGGGTTTGCGTAATCCTTTCTATTTAAATCGGTTAAAAACAGCTCTTAAAGCATTAAAATTCGAAACGGAACTATTGTAATTAGCTAAATCGTTTGGTTACAAATTTAACCGCCAAGAAAATCTTGGATGTCGATGAAAAGAGTCATAAAGAATAATTTTGGCAACCTTTCCACTAAATTAGGCTCTTATTTTAAGTAAACATTGAACGATATTTTCATTTAGTTACACTTAACTTTAGTTTTTAAATTTTAATCTAAAAACTCTTGGAACTATATTATATCTACCATTAGATTTCTGTCCCGGCGTTTATTTTTCAGTTATTATTCCAGAGATTATTTCTTTTCTCAGCAAGATCACGTGATGCATGACTTTAAAAATAAGTTATTCCACATGCTTGCGCTTTTCTGAAGGATCACGTGACATTTCATTTTGTTTACGCATTCCTTAAGGATCACGTGAGAGTTGATTGAAAAATAAAGTAATAATCTTCATCGCAAATCGCTTGTTAATTATTTAATTGTTATCTGTAATCAAAAATAATGAATTTAACATGATGTCACCTACCCAATGTCCGTTCCTGGGTTTCAAGCTACAACTCTGCCAATTTTCATCCAAATCGGTTTGGTAGTTTTGCCGTGAATGCGTAACAAACAGACAGACACACTTTCGCATTTATTATATTATATGGATATTTATAAAAATAAGCAAAATTTTCAGAAATAAAGGTGAATTAGTTCAAAGTCTAACCGTTGCCTAGCAACGGAGTAGCTATAAATCTTCGTTATTTCAAAATCGTCTGCACGCATTTTAAAATTTTGGAACTTTTAAAAATTAATAACAATCGAAGGGAAAATGTCAGAGAAATAAAATTGATATCATTGAAAAGGTAAAAATTTGAACTTTAAGATGGTATAAAAATATTTTTTGTCGAACAGTTTGCTCCGAAGTTACGGCGGAAAAACGGTTTCGGTTATTTTCTAATTAACTGACTGTTTAATTAACTTTTGGACGTAGAAAAGTTCGTAAGTGTCTTCCCCTTGTCTTAAATAATAAGTGTACAAAATTTGGTTGAAAACCGCCCATTGGTTTAGGAGGAGATGTGGAACATAGCCACATACATACCCACCCACATACCCACAATGACTTTTATTTATATTAAGATAGGTAATTTAATATCAATGTTGGGCAATAATTCCTTCACACGCACACCGTTGTCGGACTCAGTCCATTAAACATTCCAATTAAAAAGTACGTCTTCTTTGCAGAGATTTTTAATGAACGAATAAGGGGATGGTGGATTTAAAATTACACCACAATCTGCAGGAATATTAGCAAATTGATCGGCCAATTCATTCTTTCGAATTCCAGCATGTACCTTCACCCAGGTGACGCTGCGTGAATGTTTAGCTTAAAAAATATTTTCTTTAATATCCAAAATTAAACTGGATTTAATTGATTTAGAAGAAACAGTGTCTAAAGGATTGTATTGTTTTCTATTTTATTACCTAATTTTTTGCATTATATTGTATTCTATTATTCTGTATTGTATTACTTTAATATTTGTATTGGAGTTTTTCTTCCCGCCGACTAGTGACATGCTTTACACCCTTTGGATAAGTAGTGTCAACGTAGGCAATAAATACACGTATGTTATTAAAATGTGCAGAATACTGCATATTATTATCACAAGAAAGTTCCAGGTCAACAAGTACTCTGTTTCTCGTTCTATCAATAAAAAAACAACATTTTCTCATAATTTCGAAACATATACATCTAAAATGTTGAAAATTGTTATGCGAGCATAACTCTTAAGTTAATAATTTAAGAAGTTAAGTTTTGAAATTTTTGTAGAAAAATTGATTTTGTCATTTGGAATATTGACATTGGTTCTATTATATATGTTGAAGACCTCTTATAAATTTATTAGAGATGAAATGATGAAATCTGCTCTGAGATGTTATTTCCTGTTTACTGCTACCCTTTATTTCAATATATGATCAACGACGGCTGATTAATACTGGGCGGTTCGTTTCTTTTTCGCAACTGCATATTAAAGATCGTTTAGAAATTAAATTCTCGATTGAATGAGATCGAATAATTGAATGAAAGATGAAAATTGTAGTTGAATTTACTATTTGTCACCACTTTTAAAATTTAATAATATTCTTTATAAATTACATTGAATGGAATATGTCTTAGTCGTTAAACGTAAGATGAAAATATTGTATTTGAGCCTGTACTGCGCAGTGCTGTCGAGGTTTCTTTAAAATATGGATAGCTAGGAGTATGCGAAAAATTATCCGCTTCATCAGGCACACCCGTTTGAGCATGTTACATTTCTCAACATGTGCTCACTGCTTGTTCAATCTACGGACGAGACAGGGGCCATGGAATGAGGATTTTTTAAAGTGATACAATTCAGTTTCTTCTAAAATTTATTTCCATTTCATGCTTTCTCACGAAGCTGCCATTTTAATCGTTAGATTGAATGATGATTTTTCAGAGATTATCAAACGATTTCAATAAAAACAATTTATATCTCTAATTTGTTTTAGTTAGATAAATCCGTTCATATCTTGTATCTTTAGAGATCGCCAGGACATAATTTTTAAATATAGTAATTCCCTGCTGTTGAGAAGCTAGATGTGAACTGTACTGTTTATTTTAGTTTTATTGCACAATTTTTGTATACAAAGTGTTGGGTACATGTCTCTTTATTACAATTATTTACTTTTTAATATTACTCTACTTATAATTATGATTAATTTATTCATTAGTATTACTAAGTGTTTATCTATTAATAATGTATTAACTACTACTATACATTACAAATAAATCTTCTATGCCATGTTTAGTATAAAAATGGTCGCATTGACTTTCTGAACTTGTTTTCAGACTCAATTTTTCTTAATTTGAATTTTTCGATTATGTTAGTTTTCACTGTGTTCCTGTCAGCTTCAAATTAGTCAAGTGCGAATACTTTTATCAGAATTCAATTTAAAAGTTGTTTTGTGAAACTATTTTTACAATTCTGACTTCAGCATATATTAATATTTAATATAAAAATAACTCACTTTCTTATCTTTTCGTTTCAACGAATGTTGTGTAAAAAATAATACTCATTCAACACTTAAATTCAAAGAAGACCCTCGGGAGTGATCTCCTGTAGACTTCCTTGCATACTCCATAGCAAAGTTGCGACCCCACTTCCTCCGAAAAAAAATTGCGGAATTCATACAACGAATACTTAGATTTGTGTTGCCCTCGGAGGGTGTGTCAGTGTGAAAGGGCGACAGTACAAACGGAAGTAAATTACGCCAAGCGTGCGCCAATACACAACTTGGCGTGTTTCGGGCATCAAAATACGAATATTCAATTTCTTTCGAACATACTTCTGTAAATGAGATCAAGTTGGGATATTCCGGTAGATCTAATCTCTAAGTGGCTTCTGGAATTCTTTGGTACTTTCTCCGGTGTAAGTTCTTAGTCTATGTTGAGTGCACCTTTGAAGAGTGAAATCTACACAGCTTTAGTCCTCTTGATACTATCGAAAACTCCGTGAGCAGTTCTACTCCGAGCCATTGGGATTCATCCCTTGGACATTCCGCACTTTTGGAATACCATTCAAAATTACCAACGAACTGCATTCATTGTTTTAATGAATCAATAGCCGATTCCAGCAAGTTCTATCAATTGAAGGATCTTCCTCGAGAAAACCAATGAAATGGTCTAAAATAGTCTGCAATATTGAAGTGCAAACTTTCGGAAATTAAGCAGTTTTAAGCGCAGAGCAGTAGAACTTTTTCTGCTTAAAATGTCCCTGTGTCAAGAATATTTTTCCGAACAGGCACAGAGGACTGTAGAAAAATGTAGAATTTGTGATTTTTCAGCAGTGCAGTTATTGACTAAAACAACATCAAATATATATTTTTATTTTATTTAAAAAAGAATTTCTAACACCAAGCATATGCTTATCTCAAACGGTTAAGAAATTAGGTATTGGGCCGCAATTAGAGTAAAAACTCTGTGCATTTATATTTATCATACGAGTGACACTGATACTTTAGCAACAGATATCTCAAAATATTTTTGATTTTATCATGTGTCTTTACCTACAACAGATGTTCCCGATCTGTGGTACGCATCAGACTAATTGGAGGTAGATGAAAGTTATATTGGTAATATCGGAACTCAGAAAACATTAAAATGGAAAAAGTCGGAAAATATTTCCCAAGTTCTCAGTGTTAAAGCAATGAAATATTTATGTAACTTTCACGAACTTTCAGAAAGAGCATTCTCTTCATATTACGAAAAAACAGCGCATTTAGCTTTACGCAACTACATACATGAGATAATACATGTAGTTAGGAGATATATGATATTGAGGCTAATAAAAAATAACCAACGGGAGTGGTTTGCCCTAGACTTTCTCGTATATTTCCTAACAAAGGTGTCAACCCCGACACCTCGCATAAAATTTGCGAACCTAAAGGAAGGTCCGGAAATCTGATTTCTTATATTACTCTCATAGACGCCAAACGGGAATAAAACGCGACAATAAGGAAATGCGCATGGCACTGGATCATTGTATGATGCAAAAAAACCGAATATGCAATTTTAACACCTTCTTTTCATCCGATTGAAATTGAAATAGAGCAAAAATCAGTGAGTAATGTTAGAAGTCTTCATAGTAATTATTATTTTATCTAAGTCTTACGTTTATGGGTTATCGTGTTCACATAGCATGAGAATATGCAAACCAACAGATAGTCAACCCTTTGACGGATTTGGTCCAAAATGTGATACGAGCATATATTCCTGATGATACAAAAGAGTACCAAATTTTATCTTTCTAGCTATTGAAATTTTGGGGTTATTGTGTTCACATGAACACGGAAAGACAGACTTCCCGTGGAAGGATTTTCTCCGAAATTTGATATAAACCTATAAATTACGAGTAAAGATTATTCCAAATTTCATCCGTGTAGCTATGGTGTTAACAGACAGACAGACATAATTCCAAAATTATGCTTTTCAAACTCAGAGAAGTTTAAAACGTGGAGAATCATCAAAATCTGTAGTTCGAGTTTCTGATGATTACAATAATTTCTATTTGTATACTTCGTATGCAAGAAAGTAAAATGATTAATCATGGACTGAGAGGGGGGGAATAAATTGGAACCACATAATTAGAAGATTAGATTAGAATTAATATTTTATTTTAAATTTTTCTGTTGTATTAGAGTATGATGTTAAAATTTAATGAAAATCGATGAAGTGTTTTAAATTTTAAACTTGAATTTCAAAGTTTAGGCTATTTTCTTAATATGCTGCTCTACTAGAACGGTTGTCTGAGGCTTTTTAAATGACGAAATTTAGGGTAACAGAAATGTATTAATTTATAAAGTTTCGTTCAACGAAAGTAATCTACATCAATCTTTTTTCAATTATGGAATAATTTGAATGAGGTTATTAATGATTCGAATTTAATATCAATCTTCTGTTTATTTTAGAGCATTTTATGAATAATTTTTCAAATTATGTGTCTATTCTTAATGATTTTTTGACTCTTCAATCTCTCAAGGTCTAAATGAATAAAAAAAGGAAAGATAATAAGGTTTATAATAGACTATGTCCTTAAAGAAAAACGCCGCATATGGCATATTGATTTAAGTATAATATTTCTTGTTTACGCCGTTCTTTACTTTATTATATTTGAATATTTAGTCTCAAATTATTTATTAATTTGTCGTTTTAAACTCTCTGAATGTTATGTAGAAAACAAGAGAAATTTATTTAATATACATAATGTGGGAAATATATTTTGTTCCTATGTGAGGGCATCTCTCCGATCTGGCTGATGATGTTATAAAATCTTTTCTCTTTCACTCTCCGCGAGTCATTTATGCGTGTACAAACTATAGTCGACGCAATCGTAGCACGCAAGAGGGCGTTATTGTGGATCACGTAAAACTTCCGAGACGGAAACTCGGCGTTCTCGAATCTCCCACAAGGTTACAATAATTCGAACTAGAACAGCGGTTCCCAATCTTTCAGTCCTTCAATACTAATTCTTTATTAGTCATATTTTTGGCAGCACAGAGACAAGGTATCGGTTCTGGGGTCGCATATTTCCAGGTTCGAAACCGGATTCCACTGAAGATCCATTGTATATGTGACCTGTTGCACGCAAAATCTTACTTGGGGGATCAAACGTCCTCCAACTGGTGTGGTGCGAAAGTTTGAAAAGGGATTTCCAGCTCAGGTGTCGCCCTCGTTATCTGACCGCAGTTCAAAATTATGAGAACCGTCCCAAAATAGCCCTCGTGTTGCTTCAAAACGGCACGTTAATATAACTAAATTAAACCAAACAAAACTAGTCATATTATTTTTGAGTACCCTCAGCTGTCATATCAACCATCCCTCTTCTTAGGAATGTTTTAATTTGTATTGTTAATGGCTTAGTTCAGCTTAAGAGTCTGATTCTGCACTTTTACTCTATTTTTATGATAGTGTTAGTTCAACGGCAAAACAAATTAATTGAACATTAAAATAATTGAATGAACGTGTACCACAGTTTAAGCATACTATTGGCTCAGTGTAATCGCCGTTCGCCAGCACAGAGATCGGCACACTATGATGCGGATTCCGAATCACCATATTTTAAACTGCTGCATCAAAGAATATGCGTTAAGGGTTCTATCGAGTGATGTAACAGGAATCGGAAACGAACGACATTTACACCTGAAATACAAGACTACGACGGGATAGATTTTGCTTGACCTAGTACTTGGATTCTGGGATACTCTACCACCAAACCTTAATGTTATTTAGATCAATTTTCGTCTCAGATTTAATTCTGACAAGATTAGTAATTAATTTCTAATGGATTTATTTTGTTTTAAAATTAATTTACACTGAAAAAGGGGGAAAGTAAGGAAAGATGGTGAGGGCGGAAGAAACTGGGAGGGAAAAAGTTAATGTAAATATCATATCACAATAATTGTATACCTGTTTGATATTTTCTTGTCGCGCACAAGGAAATCTACTATCCTCTGGTCAAGTTGGCCCGTTCTCTCACTATGTCTCTCTGCAAGTGTCTGGTGATTGCCACCGGTCTCCCCTCTGACATTTTTTTACACATCAGATTGAAATAAAAAAGATGTTCCGTCGTCATGCAGAAGAAAATCCACATGACAGTTAATTAGCCAATTAAATTCAAAACCGAAGTTCTTAGAGATCGCCTGAGATCTACACATACTATGGAGAACATTTAATTGTTCGCCGGCAAAAAGAAACATGGTTTCAGTTTCTTGCGGTATTCATTAAAAATGTAAAGAAAATGATGAAAAATTTACAAAACCTTTTAGGCATATTCCAAATACTGAAATACGAAGTTGAAAAGTCTATTTACTTGTGAGTAAAAAGCCAACAAACTACAAAATAAATAAATAGAAATTGTTGATATTCATCTGATTGCGAATTTGAAACATGAGAAAACCCCACAAGAATAATGTTATGAAATTTTACCGTTACCTGATTTTAAATTTAATGGTTTCCAGTACATGTCTTCAAAATAAAATAAAAGCATAAAATTAGATTACCCCTGAAATACCAGAAAAAAATCTCTATATCCTCCAAAGATATGGTTCTCCTAGGCAGTTGCCTACATTGGCTGTGTCATAATCCGGCCCGTCGTCTATCCATGATGCCTCGGTGACAAAGTTGTGTCGGAGATGGCAGCCGCGACTTCCAACAATTAAATTGGCATGACAAGGGTTGCTCCGTGTTAGCCAACTCATTATTTTTTCAAATTAAATAGTGAAAACAGACCGACCTGATGAAATCCACTTACAGGCATTTGCCGGCGATTATGCTTTAGTCATCATTTGGAGAACTCGCCTGAAACTGGAACAGTGTACTAATTTAACACTCCGATCTTTTAAGATTTGGACTGACAAAAATTAATTCGATATCGAAAAAGAAATATCACAATATTTGTTAACTGTCCAGATGTCTAATCGCCAGATGGAACACCCAACCAATCAAAAGAACAACTTCTCTAAAATACCTGGGAGTTACAATAGATAAAAAAAATAAATTGGATGACACAAATTCTGGAGCAAGGAGTTAAATCTGTCAGCTCGTATCAACAACTGTAGAATGCAGCAGTGCCTGGTTGCGGGCATATCAGGTAATTTTTTCAAGCGTTTACTCCACAGAAATTGCGAAAGCTACGACCTTGTAACACTTGGTGCATGCATGGGAGGGTACAAGGTCAATATTTGGCAAGCGGTTTCGCTCTGAGTGTTTCAGAGCAGGGCATCAATTCCGATATTATTTACCTCACCTCGCAAGGAAATAAATGAATTAATTCAGAATAATTAGCTGAATAATCAGTGACAAATTTATTGAAACAAAAATATGTTTCAAGCAACATTATCAGTGAAGCGTTAATCAAAAGAATGAATTCATAACTGGACTAGGAACTCTTATAAATTTAATTCCTAATTAATTTAATTTATGATAACTAAAATAACAATCATGTTTTCAAATAACCTTTCATCTACCATAAGATTATATTTTTTAAACATATAGTTAATATTTTTTTCGCAGATGCTGGTGGATTCAGGCTGGTGGAGTGTTTGTTGACTAAGCACTGTTAAACATACACGCCCGTATGTAAAGTGGATTTTCGTCGGAAATGGGTCTCGGCTTCGAGATTCTGCGACTCACAAAAACAAAACTGTCATCGTCCACTGAGAATGATGCGTTGTTTTAAATTAGGTTCTCGATGATTTCGAATATTTTTCAAACTCTTAAGGATAGAAAGAAGAACTTAATTCAAATTACAAATTATAAATATTTTATATAAATAATAACTTAGCATGTTTCTTAGTAACATAAAACACAGTTATTTAATAGAATGTACGTTAATACTCGTGTTTACTAATGAATATTAGTCATGAAAGAAACTAATGGTTCAACTATGCTATTTATAAGTGAATGTAATGTTTCTTGTATGGCGTTGAATTTTGAAGAGTGGAGTGATGATTCTATATCGCGCTAGTCATCCTGTTGCTGTTCCAACACTACTCTACTGCTCTATTACACTACTCTATGCTCTCTGCTATCTACAAAACTACTCTAACGCTACTCTATTGCTCTAGCTACAAAAATAGGTATTTATAGAACATAATAAAACCGTATATATTGAGCCATAAAGGATGTACCAGAATTATTAAATCAAAAGCAAGAAAAAACTTATATAAAAACATTAGCACTTCTATTAATAATAAGATAAAGATAGTCAAACTATGAACAATTCTTAATGTATGTTTTAATTTATTCATTAAGTATAAGCATTAGGAAACTTCGAAAGAAAAAGAAATTATCGAGCAAAAGTCACTTAACTTCTTACTTTTAATCTTGTGCTTACCATGGAAGATTCACCAGTGTGGAACGAGAATATGCAAAAAATTACTGCAGAAGATAAATAGGAAAGTTAAGACAAATTACTTTACTTTATTATTAATAAATTACTTACTTTATATAATTTAATTTAAACACTTTATGGTAAAAAGATTAAATTGAAGTTCAAATGATTATTGCGTCATTAACCATTCAATTCCATTTATAAGCGGGAGACAATGGGTCTCGAGTTTAAGTGCTCCTAGAAGAAACCCCCGTTACCTTAATAATGCAACAGTATAAAATAAGGTAGTTAAACAAGCTAATCGCAATCCTGCTGGTAACAGAAATAAAATCCAATGAATGGGCTGATTCTAAAAATAGATAAATGTCAAGTATATTAACAATCTCTACATGTTAATTAATACATAGTTTCTTGTCCTGACGTTGATATGAATTAGAACTCTGGCGAATGATTTGGCAATTCAGGTGTCGTCCTCGTCATCAGGGTGCCTTTAAAAATCATGAGGACCCTTCTGATATAGCCGCGGTGTAGCTGAAAAAAGTACATTAATCTAATATATTACAATACTGTTACAGAAAATATAGACTTAACAGAAAAAACAGACTTAATTTTAAATTCCAGAACTATAACAATAATATGTCCTTAACTTATATTTTAGATTATCTCTGCTAATAACTTCGGAAAATATTATCTAAAGAATTTTTTAGTCATTTTCAAATTCAAAATATTATTGATTCAATGATAATGATTCTGCTTTACCCTGCAGTAACTAAAATTTTTTAGAATACCCTGTTATTTTCGTTTCATAATTATAAAAATAATCTAAATTTTGAAATATCAAAACTATAAAAACATATCAAATACATATATATATATATATATACATATCAAACATAAAATGTATAAATTTTGTTTATGTTGTGAAATTAATGTGATATTTTAAAATAACCTTCTTATGGAAGTTCATATTTTAATCTTTCAGAGGCTTAATATTTCTGAATTTTGTCAGATATATTAAAAAGTGATTTGATTCATGAGTAACAGTTTTCTATGCCTCTTTTACTGTTA
This sequence comes from Araneus ventricosus, assembly GCA_013235015.1. Taxonomy (NCBI): domain Eukaryota; kingdom Metazoa; phylum Arthropoda; class Arachnida; order Araneae; family Araneidae; genus Araneus; species Araneus ventricosus. Next base: position 32,646 of record BGPR01003995.1, read on the forward strand.
CTAAGCTGTAGCGATTGTTACAGACAGTAAATATATTTTATTGAGATTTTTTATGTTTCAATAATTTTCTAATTATAATGCTTGTATCAAAATAAGCAGATTAATGCAGACTTTCAGTTGTAACTTTTTTATATATGTGTAGAGAAGGCATGGAATGTTTATAAACTGAATTTATTATATTTATGTAGAATTTGTAGCTTTTAATTGCATCTTCTGATGAAGATTTTTTTGTAGCACCTAGTTTAAAATCGACACTTTTGTTTTATGAAAGAAAGTTATGAAATCAAATAAAAAACATTAACTCTTTTAATGAAATATTAACAATGGTTTTAATATTAATTGCTTGCTGTGACAAAATAAAATTACAATGATTTTTTCCATTTTTTCTTCTTTGCTCTTTATTTCTGCATTTTTTTATCACTATATATTATTTCCACTGTCACTGCTTCAAATTCATTTATGAATGATCTGAGTGAATCAATACACATTTTATTTTCATAAGACATAGGAAATTTTAATTAACAGAGTTTTCATTCTTGTATTTTTTAGAACAATGTGTTCGATGCAAATCCTTTCTAAATGCGAAGAATTTCATACAATGAAGCCAAAAATTCAGGATATCTGCTTACAACAATCAAGAATGCAAATAGTCAAAATGGTTGGCTATTCTTTCGAAAGAGTGAACTTGCCATTTCAAAACATCTTCATATATTTCTGAAGTCCTGATTCTTCAGAAGTCTCATTGGATTAATCATCGTTAATTTTACTTATTAAAGCTATTGTTATAACATGCAATCATTTGTTTGAATACTTTAAAAAGTGAGTGATTATTTCATTTATTGTAGAATTATTTCATAAGAGGTCTTTAACCCTCTCACGCACCTAACGGCCAAAACGGCCCATCATGCAAACTGCTAGACCACGGCCGAGCGCCCTAAAAGTCGTATGATTATTTCATTCTCCTTTTTCAATAAGGTCGGTAAACGGGAGGTGCAATCTTATCTATTTAACAATTTTTTTTCTTTCCCATCCCACTGCCTCTCTTGATTGATGTATCCAGTTAGTGTTCGAGGTTTCATCTCCCAGTATGTCCGACATAGTTTTTAATTAAATATCACCTGTATTAGAAAACAAATATTTATTTTTCAATATTTTTCTATGGCGTTTAAGCTAAGAAGTTTATTCCTTTCTCTAGAAAATAACAGAGGACTTCTTTCGTTCTTTGCACTAAGCCCGTTTACAAGTATCACCTTCTGAGGTCCTCTCTTTACCACTTTACCAGATTTATGGAATTATTAATACGTGATTCAAAAACATCTGAATTAGAGCCATCTTCATATAGAAGTAGGGGCTATCTCTCTGAGTTTTTAACATACATTTTCAGATTTAGATGGGACACCTGTAACAAACACAAATTTTTCCGCATCAAATTTCATATGTTTGTATTTGAAATTGCGCCTTATTCCGGCTCTAGAAATTCTAATCTTTCTGGTACGTGTTGCAAAACCTAGTAACCTTAATGCTTTATCACCTAGTCTTCGTCGATGTTGCTTTGACAAGTACAAACATGCTCAAGATAGTTTTCAACTGGCTTTATGAAGCCCATATTACCGTAGAATCCTAATCAGCGGTAATAATAACATGGTGATGTGAAAGCATTGGAATGATGAAGATGAGGACGAAATTTTTTCCAGAAGCCATACTCTGCCTGCAAACGCTGAAGCATTTGCACAATAGAATGCGGCAGCCTCTTTTATAGACTATTAGAGATTGGTGAAAATTACCACAGCCTCGGGCAAGAACCGCAAACTGATAAACTGCTTGGAATGTAAATAGAGTAATTGTAAATTGAAATGTTTGGTACTGCAGGTTTATTAATCACAGTGTAATTTACATTTCCCCTGGGAGTTGCTTTTCATAGTGTTGCTTGATGGGAAGTTTTCTAATTTTTTTTTTTATTTGCCAAGAAAAAAACCACAGAATGTGCATGAAGTGCCTCAGTTTAAAAACGGCTTATATTTTACGGTTTCTTGAAATGTCTACGGATTGTTTGTACACTATGTATTTATATTTGGGTAAAATTAAGTATTTAGATAGCTTTACAAACGGTAATAAATAAGGCTCATGTTAAAATGAGAAATCATCTTTTGCATAGTTAGAAATTAAGATTTGAAAAATAAGTATTACCACTTTTAATATTGAAAAAAATTCTGTAAAAATTTTATAATTTTACTCTAACAATCTCCAATGATTTCTAAGTTTCGTTTCTTTAATATAAAGCCCAGAGTTTCATTTCTGGGCTGGTAATTGAATATTAGTGTTATTATCATTAATTTCGGGTGTGTTATGAAAACGTCAATGTTACAATACTTTTCACAATACCTTCATATTTGCCAAAAATGTATCATTCTTAAGACGACTCAAGCTAGGTCATATTCTTGACTTGTGGATGTAGCTAAGAAGGAAAAGACACAGAGGATTTACGCATGCGTGATAAACGATACTAGCGCCCTCATTTGGGGAAATCGGAATTAACTACTTTGAATCCTCTCATTTTCAATGAAACCCAAGTTATTTGACGGCATGTTAGATCTTTGTTTAATGGATAAATAGAATTGTTTCTGCTTAGTATTCATTCTGGATACCTTTATTTTTTATTTATTAAATTGTGGAATTATGACAAGAACGTCAGGAAAATATCGATGCTCTCCACAAAATACCTATTATTTAAGATCCTCGATATAAGAACAGTAAGTTTAAAATGTTTTGCAAAACATTCATCAAATAAGAATTAACTCTCTGAACCAGGCAAGAGTGAGAATTCCAGTACCTCAAAAACCGAAGCAAATTTTCCTTCACAAAAACAGAATGAAATCCTTCCTTTCTTTACAGAAATTTCAGGCGCCCATGTTTGGGCGATCAAAAGTTAACAAAGAAAAGAACAACTTTTTTTCCATGAAATTCAATCAGTCGCCCGAAACCGCCTAAGTCCGGTCTCTGGGGCGGTTTGAGGCGGATTAGAGCTCATAGAGTTAAATAATTTACCAATTTGTAACTTTTTAAAATATTATTTTCGATTTTGCATATGAAGTAATAAAATTTTGTTTTATTTTTGTACTATTGCTGTAGCGTTTCAAAATGCTTATCATATGGTATAATTAGACAAAATATGCATTATTTGAGTTTTCCCGAACCTTGATAGATCAATTTCCGACTAATATGACTTCGTAATAAAAATTATTTTTAAAGAAATTTATTAATATTTCGTTATTACTGTCAAAATACATTTATTGTCAATATCATTAATTTTTTGAACTTTTATAATTATTTAAAGTAGCCTTCCCGTTAAAAATGTAAGGGGAAAATAAATTTTTCAAATAATTAACAGTGTTTTCTAAATGAAGTCCTATTGATGGATGACATATAAGTGAGGGTGCATGAAACTCCTAAGACTAAGTATATCGAAAATGACTGCCTACATAATATTTTGTGTGAGATTTTTCATCTTTAAAAACTCTCTCCAAGATGAGTCTAAGAATAGCTCTCTTTGTATCAAAGTATGTTACAGGAAAGTCCGGAGATGTTTCTGCGAAATGGAATAAAAATCTCGACCATCATTGAACAAAGTGAATAACTTTAAAAAATATTGAAAAATAAACACTCAAAAATGCAGAAAAGAAATTAGTTTTTCTTACTTTTCGCTGAGACTAATAGAACGAACCTCTTATTAGAATTGTCTCTGAATAGAAGAGCTAAATTTAATGTCTTTCAAGCGACAATAAAGTTAATGATTTTAGGATTTACATTTATTCTTATGATTCATTGATAAAACAACCCAAAGTTGGTGTTTTCATCTAGGTTAAGTTTCATTTATGTATATATTTTAGGTCTTGTTTGACACTTATTTGAATGCCGTGATTTTTGAAAGACAGATGTGAAAAAATTCGTGCAGTAAAGAAACATTATTTTACGAAAAGCAAAGCTACTCTAGGCACCGAATTTACGACTCATAAACTTTATGGACTCTGCACCTTCGATTAGACCAATTTATAAGAGCTTTGATAAGTTTCGAAGTGGGCACATGAGCACACATAATGCTGAATGGCTTGTTTAAAGTCTATTTCAGCCCGCTTTGAAAAGTGATTAATTTCTTTGGTAGTAGATAGTGTTTTTAACAAAGATAAATTTTTGCAGTTGAATTAACCCATTAACGCTAAATGAGCCCACTAACGCTCATTTGAGTATAGTGAATAAAACAGTGTGTAGTGATTTCATTACTAGAATTCTTTTTTTATTTTTAACATTGGTAGATGACATTACGATGAGTATTTCTACAAATTCTCATGTAGCTGCTATTATTTACAATTTCATGATTTGTATTGCCGTTATGCGATTTTTCAAGCCACACTTATGCATCTAGAAGAAGAATCTTCTAGAAAATCCCGAATTGTGGTCCTATCTATACTGGGAGCCAGAAATATCAAGAACCTCCTAGATATTACGTCAGTTCCTACGTATTGACCTCACTTTCTGTATAAAAGCAAGCTCTCAAACCATGAGAATCAGTTGGACTCTGAGACAGCATTGAAGCTGGTGAGCTAATAAGACATTGGGCGCGATTGAAAGCGCAATAACTGAGATTTAGTAGTGATCGCAGGTTTTAATTCATACAAGTGTTGTTTATTTTTTTTATCTGTGTTTATAGTTTTGCTAAAAATTCTCCGTGGAATAAGATTTATTTTTTAACCTGCTGTTTGTATTACATTCTCGTACAACAAAAAGAGGATTTTTAAACCAATATAATACTGAATTATTTTGTAATTTTGAAACTTTCCTTTTCAAAAATGATATCATATGATTCTGTACTTATTTAAAAGACGCTAGGCTTTGTAGCTAACTTTTAATCAGATTTGCAAACAATTTATTTTTCAACTATTACACATTGCTGTATAATGGTTTTATTTGCTTAATTTATAATCAATCTTGTGATAACTAGTTGTTTTTTTTAAGAATGCTTTGTCACGTGTCAGTATAAGAAATCAGTAATGTATGCTTTTTTATTTTTAAACAAATTGCTGTATTTCAGGTAGGTTTATCGTCGAAACAGAAGTATCACTGTATTTTTATACAGCAAGGGTAAATTACATATAGGTAAAGGAACAGGGCTGGGTTTGTCATAAGACCAGCCGAAGCCATGGCCAAGCGCAGAATGAGGGGACGCATATGCGGTAGAAAACACGGTAATATATTTACATAGTTTTCAGCATTATTTTGAAAAGCGACTGATCAAATGACCAAAGAAAAGCATTTTCATTTTGCAAAATCCGTCACTGGCGCGGGAGTTTGTGCTGCTTACGACCACTAGAACAGCATTAGTTTCGCTGGACAAAAAAATTGATCAATTTGAATTTAGATCAGGTTAATCAAACATTAAATAATTTCATTATATAATACTTATTGCTAATATTTGAAGTGGTGGTTAAGATCTTAATGTATAAGATTAACCTATTGAAAAATTTCTATCGACGAGGAACTATTTGTTCATTAGAGTACTTGGATCCTACTATTCTCTATCCCCGAAACATTTTGGTTATTTAGAGTGTTTTTTGTCTAAGATTCAATTCTAATAAGTTAAGTAATTAAATTCGAAAGGATTTATATTCTTTTAATTTAAATTTACAATAATAACAGGGGAGAAAAATTTTCAACTTAGAAAGTATTACATCACTTTTTATCAAAGAAAAAGGCTTCGAATTTTGAAATATCAACTGCATAGCGAGTCATTCACATGCGCACTACTCCACACTGATATGGCCGCTCCGCGCCAAAACCGTTCATCAATGCGAGAAACCGAAGAGAATTGGAGCTGTGTGCTCGGAAATTTGAAAATTCAAATTGTCCGGATATCGAAGCACTCCATTTGCTTTGCTGGGCAAAAAATGCTGAAAGATGTAGATACGTGTGTTGGGAGGGAGGGTCTTTCAACCACTTGTTCTTAGAGGATTGGTTTGTTCTTGAGCCGAGCAGCATGCCATTTACGTGGAGTGGATCCATCATGAAATTTGGTCTTTAAGGTTACTCCTTGTTACTTATTTTTTTCAAAACTTTGAATGGGCCAAATATTTTATGTGACTTTACGCTCTGAAAACAAAAAAGGAAAAGTTGTTGGGGGATAATTTGTTTTCATGTTGTGTTTAAGTACTTAGTTTGCGCATTATTTATTAAAAAATAGAAACTCGAAAGCCACCGATTTATACAGAAACGGACGATAATATTTGAAATCGTATTTAGCTCCAATTTTGTACAAAAAAAGTGTCAAAAGAGTCAATTAGCCATTCATTCCCTCTTTTATATTGAAATAAACGATATATGAATTTTTTAATAATTAAAAGGAAATTCAACAAAAAAATTAATATCCACTTTGACTTAGTCTATGATAAGAAATTAATTTGTGCATTCTGCAGAAATGAATTAAATTAAAATAAATACAGAACTGCAGCAAAATGTTAAAATTTTAAAAGCAGTAAATTTTTTCCTCTTCTAACACACAGTTTTCAAGAGGTTTTAAAACTAGTATGATATATACTTTAAATACTTTACATTCATATTAAAAAACACAACTGAAGCGTCATATACAAATTCAAGTTTTTTATTCATAGCACAATTCATTATTTCACGAGTACATTTTCGCTCCGATTAATCCGTTAAAAATCTAGAGAATACCTTACTTTTCATTAAAATACAGATTAAGTCAATCATATAAAATTCAAAAATAACAAATTGTGTTATATAATGGACAACATTCGAGATAGTCTATTCAAGTCAATATTTTAGAGATACGCATCAATATAAATGTGAAGTAGAGAAAGAGAAAAATAGGAGACACTCAACATTATTCTTTCGTCGTTGAGCGAAAATTGATACAAAATATAACATTTTATTGGGAATAAGGTACATTAAAATATTTTTATATGTTATTAAAATTTTCATAAGGGGTCATTTCCAAATTTCATATTGCACTGACTTCCAAATTTTCAATGTCAATCCCTTTTTTAGATGTCATAAATAAATTCCGGCCTTACCGTTTAACAATTTTATGAATTAATAATTTAAAATCTTACTGGCCTGTATTATGATATCTTTCGTCATTGAAATGATTTTGACGAAAATTTAAGGGGAATCTCTTGTGAAAAAAATGTATGTGGCATTACGAATTACTACCTAAGTCTTGAATAATGTAAATTGAACTTTTATATTCTTCAAGTGGAAATTTAGAAATTAGAAGAATCGATATTGAATTCAAAGAATTGTTTAAATTAGAAGAAAAAGTATCGAAATCAAAGCGAAGAATTTTTTAGAATTAATTAAAAGAATATGCTAACAACCCTGCTACATTATGAGATTCTGTAAATTTAAGCATTTGTGCGGAAAATGCGGAACACAGATTCACATTAAAAATCGTAATTTATAAAATGTGGATTAACATATGGAATCCAAAGAGGCATGTGTGGATGAGGAAATCGGTTTTTACAACAACACCTGTAAATGGAGATGCAGTAGAAAGCCATGATATCCCACAAAAAATCATTTCAATTCTCACAAAGTAAAATATATGCGGAGCAACGACAATTGAATTTCTGAATACCAAAAGTACAAAGCAATAAATGTCTTACAGGCAATGGAGTCAGTTTTAAGGCGTTCCGCTGATTCAAGGAGAACTTTGCACCAACGCATCAAATTTATATAGGGAAGGTATTCAATAAGAATTTAACTTTTGCAGAACAGTTGCAAATAGATAATATTTTAATTTATATCAGGGACAGTTCCTCATAAAGTTAGTTTTGGTCAAATGAAAAAAAAAACATTATACTCAATAGTTTTTACTTACTTTACAAAAGGAATACAAAACTAAAGGTTGAAATAAATGAAGAAAAGAAAAAGATTCGCGTCACGATGCCATAAAGAGAGCATTCTAAGTTGAGGAAGAAGCATGGACAAATGATAATACATGGAAACCTTTCTAAGCGACACCATCCCTGCCTACGGTCACCCTCAGATATATCGTTAAAATAACCCCTCTGAAAGTCGGGATTGATCGCCCATTCAACTTCAATGTCTTGCATTCCTTTCATCTCTCTTTTACGTATGGACCTTTTTATTAAGCGAAAAAGGAGGAAAGAAAGAACATACATACACTTAAAAGCAACAACGAAAATCAGATTGAAATTAATCATTCCTTTCCAATGTGAAGAGAAACGTGAACAACAATATCTACAGGATGACACACTGAAGCGTTCATTTATGCCTTTCAGGCATTAATTTAAACTTTGAGAAAGAAGGTGCTGTTATGGGTTCTGGACATCAGCAAATAAATCTTCCAGCTCAGGAGACTCAGAAAAATAGATATAATTGCCCAGTAGGGTAGGTCGAAAAAGTCCAATTTTCGAGTTTCAAAATCTAATAGGGCTCAAAAGTTGTGTATTAACTTGCTAATCAACGGAAAAATATTCAAAAACATTAGAAGTTGAAACTTCAGTTCGCTCAAATCGCCAAGAGTTTGAAAAAATGACAATATACTTTAAAATTCACATTTACGCTGAAATTATGCAAGCTACGGTTTTCAGTTTCTAATAGCGTCTAAGTACTTCATTTTAGTTGCCTGATGACGGAAAAATTATGTTTGAAAACCTTACGCAACATTTTACGTTCGCGCAAAAGCCCTGAATATTTATAATTTTGTTGAAAAATTGAGGTTTTTATCGTTTTACAAATATGTGCATTATTTCACTAAATCAAATAACTGTGATAGCCAATGCGTGGTATTTATGTCTACAATCCTTAACCGCATTTAAGCTTGCATATCAAACAAACATGTCTCTGACGGTCTTTAAGCTTCAAAACTTCCTTAGATATGAGCACAAGGATATTGAACATTACTCGAATGCTGCGCGAAAACTGCCTATGCTCGCAGACCTCCCCATCTTAAAAACTCTTGAGACGGATTATTCATTTATTTTTGAGAACATGGTCGCACGTCAGTCTGCTGCCATCCAAACAGTAAACAATTGCCAAACTCTGGTACTTTCGAAATTAATCTTACATTATTTTAATGAATACACAGATGTAGAAGATTTTAGAGGGTTAACGTCAACCGATTGGAGGTTTATGAAATCACTGTATCCGGATCTACAAGTAGAATTGATTCCTACAATCGATAATGCAGAACGTCGGGTGTTCGAATTCATTATTTTGCCAAACATGCCAATTTCGCGTCTGGAATACTCAAGTGTTGGTTTTAACGCGGGAAGAGAAATTGTTGTTTTATTTGCCCATCTTCTTGCCTGTCAGACCAACGAACATCTATCTTGTTACTGTACATTTAGATTGGGAAGAGCCCAGCCAAAATTTATCCTCTACTTTCATCCCATTTCTCCAGGCTTGCAAGAAACTCAAATGTTTGGGCTATTCACAATTTCTCCCATCAGTGGCGTCGATGTTTTGTTGGAATCGTGGCTGGAAAATCGACCTGAATCTCTAGAGAAAGTGATTATAGATGTTTCGAACGTACACGAAGAAGATGATTTTCCAGGCTGGATTAACCTCACCGATTATGCGTTTCTTTTAAAATTAGTGGGATTAAATATAATGGTAAATTTACATATTTAAAGGATCATATACTGAAACAACAGTGAATGTGCAAAAAGCATATTAATCAGACTTTCATTCATATGGTGCCAAATTTTTTTTTTGAATCTAACAACGTTAAATCCTTCCTCAACAGTATACATAACGTTTCAATAGAGAATAAAATCATTTGTGAATTTTCATCGTGTGAATTTTTAGTATAAATATACAAATATAACTTTCATATGGATGAAACTGTTTGATTTCAGAGTGTATTTTTGATTTTCATATTATAATTTTTATTGTACTGAGCATTTATTGAAGTACATAACATTAATTTAGTTTTATCTACTTCCACATTTAGTTTTTATGCAAGTAAAATTATTAAAATTATTTATTAGCCGCCTTTGATTGTCACAGATTTAGCTGTTGTAAGGAATGTTGGAATTCTATTACCAATTCTTCATGGTATGTTGTTTATTCATTTTAAATATATTTAGTTTCTGGAAGTAGAGTTCCTGCATAGTTTCAGCGTAATTGTGATTGGATTTGACTTAGGGAGGAATATATTTGTTGCTGGAAGTTTGAAAAGTTCTGATGATTTGGTGAGCCAGCCAGCCAGCCAGAAGCGGCTCGTGCTTAGACAATTGGGAACTAATTATACATAATATAAATGCCTAATTATAGCAGTTAAATTATATAAGTTATCGAGTTATGTGCAAATCCATCTATAGCCTAACAGTACTCTATACAGAGCTTTCTATATTCAGGGGAAACGCAGTGGAGAACGATTTGCCTCTCTCTCTTTCTGTAGAAATGAAACTTTCAAAAAACTGTAATTTTTGCCGTTGTGCACGCGTAGTGCAATGCGCAATCCGTCCAGAAGGCAAGAAGGTATCGTCGAGAATTTGGCACTGATTCCCATCCGTAGATGGTAGAAGACAGATTTTCAACATTTTGTGACGTAAAAAATTATTTCGCTGTCCTGGCATTTGATTATAAGTTTTAAAAATTGGAGGCTACTTATTTACGAATAAACGTATTTAAAAATATTCTTCTATTAATTTTTTTTCGTAAAAAAACTGCAAAATAATCCTTTAAAGAGGATTCATTTTAACTTTGAAGTTTCATAATTTTTTTAATGCTCAATAGCAGTTGAAAATATCTAAGAGAGAGAGAAACCCACCCTATAAACCATTCCTCAGCAACTACTGACGAAACAATTAGGGATTTATTTTTTCAATTAGTAAGAAGAAAAAAATTAAAAAAATAAGAAATTGACCTCCAGTAATGTGAAAATTCCTAGCAAATACAAATTGTATCTTTTTTCAGAAAAAGAAACGAACAAGTTAAGTTTTTTTCTTTACATGGTTCTTAAAATTCCTTTTATAGGAATAACGAATTAGGGCGTGCTTAAATGCGTATTTTACACTTTCAAATACAAAACCCTTTTAGTTTGGCCTCACCTTTGATCGAACATCTTACCATCAAACGAAGGGTAACCGTTTAAGAGATGTTTCACAGTAACTAGATGTTCACTTAAATGATTGCGACATGCAAAACTTATTGAGTTCTTAGAGTTTGTAGGCTTCGGCGACTTAAAAGAGGAGAACTGCTTTGAATACCGGCATATTATCAGAACCTTGTGTCTGGTACAGCAGTTGCACCGACCCGCATTCAAAGGTAAAAAAACTTCTGGTACAACAGTTGTACCACCCGTAAGGGAAAGGTTAAAATATAATTTAGAGGAATTAAAAAGTTCGTTCAGGTTTGCAATTCGGAAAAAAGTCTATCTGATTTTTCTTAACTAAATCTTTTATGGGAAGAATTTAAATAACATCGCTTTCTTTTTTTAAAGACATCCTACGATTATCATGCGCAATTGATATAAAAATAATTCACCTCAAATGATTTCTTATCACAGACAATTAATTCATTTACCTAGTGTGAAACTAGAAAATGCCTTTGATTAAAATAAAATACTGTTGACAATGAAAAGAATCTGTAATTTACAGAACAACAGTTCCACAGAAAGGTAATGATTTATTCTTAAGATATTAAAAGCTAGCCTGCCTACAGATATTTTTAATTAATCTGCGTTTTATTCAATTTGATTACAGTTCGCTTTTGATTTTAAATACTTTTACTTACTTCGATCATGCATAATAGCAGGCAACTTCCCTAAGCAAGATATTTAAAAAATGCATCACAAGCCAACTGCTTAAAATCACAATCATCTGAAAATGCTGCAAAACTCTATGGCAATATTAAATTTTGAATCAGAAGACTTGATTAATTATTTAAATCAAAATCTCTAAATTGTAGACAGATATTTTGTTCATCTGAGTGTTTGGATTCTTTGATAATCTACCACCAGAACCTCATGTCATTAAGTGTTATTTTTCGCTTAAAAATTAATTCCAACTAGGTAAATAATTAATTTCGAATGGGAATATTTTCTTTCAATTTTAATTTACAATAATGAGAACGGAGGGAAATTTTCCAACATGGAAAGTATAACATCATTTGCTATAAAAGAAAGAGGTACAGATTTCTGAAATACTAATTCTTGGCCAGAATTCACGAGCGCTCCACTCCACTCAAATTCCATCACTCCTCTCCATTTCCGGTCGTGAACAGGAGAAACAGGTGGAAATTGGTAACTGTGCTTGGAAGTTCGGATATTCAACTTGTTCGGATATTCAAGCGCTTCTGTGGCCGGTATATTTTAATCTTTAAAATGTTTTAGTGTTGCATTCTGTTGGAGATCGTTTGTTTTTATTTTATCCGCGGCTTGGTGAGCAGTACTAATTATTATAGTCTAAAATATTATAATAACTCTTTCATTAAGTTCCATCCTTATTTTTAATGTAGCCTCTAAATTTTATTGACTTAATATCCGAGAGATTTCTGGAAGTGCTCTCCCTGCCCACTTGGGCTGAGTGTCCGATGTTTCTCTGCTGATATCGCGATTATCTTTCGCTGCCTAACCTAAAGGGTTAAGCCTTACACCCCTACGTGTTTATCGGACTGACACAGGTAAACTAGTCTACAGTGCTATCCTGAAAAAAATATACATGATTTTTTTTATAATTAAAGAAAAATTTAATAAAAAATGAAATATTTGTGCTGACAAAGTCTATGATAAAATTATCGTATGCAATTGAATTAAATTCCAATAAATATAGAACTGCAATACAGTTTTTAAATTATAGGAGAATGTCGGGTAAGATGACGAATTAGATTTTTCTCAAACATCACGCTACATGACATCCCCTATCCTGTATCATCAGAGATCTCAAACGATACCCATGCCATGCAAAAGAATCCATCTTTTCATTTTTGTGATTCACAGTACTCGGTAATTTTTTTTTAGTTGTTCAAATGTAACTTTAGGTTGGGGAGGTTAGTAAGTGATAGCCTACATGGAGTAAATATTTTAGATTTATACATGTGATATTTGTAAATTGCTAATCAAATCGTATTTTATTATGTAATTGTATACTTGTTCATGTAACTAAGGAGGAGGATATACAGAGGATTTACGCTGGCATGTGATAAACGATAGCAGCACCCTCATTTGTGGAAATTTGAATTCCATATTTCGAACGAAAAACAATATAAATAACTCCATGTTAAATGTTTGGTATGGATAAATGGGAATTTTATTGTTCCATATTATAAATCCTGGATATCTTATTTTGATTCGTTTTATTATATTGAGGAATTATGACAAGTACCTTTGAAATAAATCGATGATATCTGCAAATAACCTATCATTCACCATTCCATGTGATGAGAGCGGTATGTTTAAAATAATTTTCAAGCCTTTTATCAAGCGCAGTTTCAATAAATTACGAATTTGTAATATTACAAAATTTTATTTTCGCCTTTGCATGTGAAATAATGAAATTTCATTTTATTTCTGTGCTATTGCAGCAGCATTTTGAAATTTTTGTCTTATGGAATAACTTGAAAAAATATAGATTATTCCTTCGAAATTTTTGATTTCCCGAATTTTGATAGATTTATTGAATTGGTAATAAAAATAATTTTAGAAGATATTAATTTATCTTTCGCTATTTCTGTCGAATAACATAACTTATTTTTATTATTTTTACTTATTTTTAACTGTTATATTAATTTAAGGTGACCATTTTTTTTTAAATTTAATATCCGTACATACTTATATGGAAAAAATATTGGGAGTGCGTTAACGATATTTTCAAAGTTAATAAAACAAATAAATAGCAATTGTACATTCTGTTTGATATATGCAATGACTAAAACTAAATAAACCGGAAATGAAAATGGGATATAGGAAACATAATTTTTGTTCTTTCTTCAACTTATAATAGTGTGCACTCTTTTCTTTCTTTACTTCACCCTCGCTTGAAACTTGCAATTCAATGTGTACAATCATCATATATTCAAGTAATGCGAAGTTTCATATCTGTCGTCCAATACACAGCCTTCAATTCAGCTTGATTTTTTTCTTGACTTGTGCAATAAAATTCGCTTTCTAGTTGGAAGTTAAATTATAACAAAGTAACCATTATAAAGAAGACTACTCTCATGTCGAGTATTGATCGATGCATAGAGTTAAATGAGTCTGTGATGCCATCTATGTGGCGTAAGGTTAAGTGAGGAGATTGAATTATATTTCCCAGTGAGAGAAATTGGCTATGGAAAGAAAGGAATTCTTTCAATAGATTTTTAATTTTTAATTGCTGCTATTATTTGAAAAAACTAGGCAAGTACGTTAAATTTCCGATGACTCTATCGATTTGAACTCGTAATAAATGTTTGACTAAAGTTACAGCAGTAAAATAATAAAAAAAAGTCTTATTTCAAATTTAAACAGCTTTCTTAGTTGAACGGTATGTAAAATAACATTATACAAGAAAATTATATTATTTTCCAAAAAGTATTCATGGACTGTAATGTAGAAACAAGTTCTTCATATTTTATACTGCCAACACATCTTTTGGAACAAATTTTATGTTCAAAGTCAAATTGGGATATCCCATTCGCATAATTAGGAAAAAACATGTGAAAATATCTAATTGAAGTGTTACCACTTTTAATAATGCAGAAAACTTTATATAATATTTAAAACTTTTGTTAGCTATAACCGCTATCGTTTAAAGCTTTCCTTAATATAAAGCCTGGACTTTTATATCTGGGCTGGTAAATAACAATAAGTGTTATTGTCATTTGGTACGGGTGTGATGTGAAAAAGTTAATGTTAAACGATGCGCAGCTAAAAGTGCTAAGATTGCATTATTAGCAGTGTCGAATACAGCAGAAGAATCAGAAAAATTGTAGAAGAGAAAAAATACCAACTACTAATAACTCTCTCCCCACGGCCTCAACATAGCTCAGAAAAGCAAGCAAGTTTCAGTAGTTGAACAGCGTAATAATACAAAATCAATAGTTGAAATTAATCCCTCTTCAGGTCTATGGGCTCCATTAAACAACCTGTTCACTTTTCGTAATATCTGAATGTTCGACAAAAATGTAAAATTATTAAAACCAGTCAAGTTAAGTATTATTCTTGACTTGTTGATGCAACTCAATTGGAGAATATGTATAGGATTCAGATTTCTATGTTATAAACGGTAGCAGCGCTCCTACGTGTGGAAATTGGAAATAACTGCTTCGAGTCCCTCCTCCATTTTTAACGAAAGTAAATGTTGTATATTTGACGGCAGGTTATTTATTTGATATGGGTAAATGGAAATTTTTTTGTTGCAGATTTCGTATTCCGGATACCTTATTTTGATTCGATTTATTATATTAGCGAGCTATAACAATTACGTTCGGAATAAATCGATTATCTCTGCAAATAACCTATTATTAATAACTTGCTATAACCTCAAGGTGAGAACGGTATGTTTCAAATAGTTTTCAAAATTTTTCTGAAATTTGATTTAAATGAATTCCAAACTCGTAATATTTTCAAATTTAACTTCGCTTTCCTATATTAAATAATGAAATTTTATTTTATTTGTGTGCCATTTCAGTAATATTTTAAAATGCGTAACAGAATAGAATAATCTAAACAAATATGCATTATTCCTTTAAAATTTTTGAATTTCCCGAATTTTGATAGATTTTTCCGCCGAGTAATATGACTTGGTGATAAAAATAATTTTCGAAGATATTAATTTATCTTTCATTTTTACTGTCGAAAAATATAGATTATTTTATTCATTTTTACTTATTTTGTTATAATAATTAAGGTGGGAATGCGGACACACTCAGAAGGGAGAAAATTGGGAGCACGTTCACCATATTTTCAAAATTAGTAAAAAATATATAACTAAAACTAAATAACGAGGAAATGAGGATGAGATATTGATAAAACATCTGGTAATCCTACAAAACAAGATGAGTGGTATAACAATTCATTAACTCTTTTTCTAATTTTTTTCTGAACAATGTATTGATTTTAGCAACCATTAATTTTTGAGGTGTTTTGCTAAGTTTCCATGCAAGTAATGTCAAAATTATATTTTATAATTAGCATGCACTTTAAGGTTTCAATATGTAATTTAGTTTTCTCATTGTTGTCCTTCAACTAAAAACTCTTTCGGTATCTTTGTTGTTCCAGGCAAATACAGACAGTATTATACTAATTTACTGAAATCCTTAACCGAAAAATCATTTTCATTGAAGTCTGCAAATATTTCATTTTATATGTTAGACAATGGTACTGAATTTTGTCTCCAATGGTCAATCATTTGTTTTGTAGTGTAGCGCAGACGCTATTTAATACATAATTTCATGTCCTCACGTTGGTACGAATTAGAACTCTGAAGAACGAGTTAACAATTCAGGTGTCGTCCTCGTCATCTGAGTGCCTTTAAAAATCAGGAAGACTGTTCCGATAAAGCCCTCGTGTAGCTGGAAAAAGTTCGTTATCCTAATATAATAGAATACTGTAACAAAAAATATAGAAGCAGATATAATTTTAAATTCCAAAAGTATTATACTGATACGTCCTTTTCTTGTATTTTAGATTATTTCTGCTAATTATTTCGGAAAATATTATGTAAAGGATTTTTAGTCATTTTAAACTTCAAAATATTATTGATTCAATGATTCTGCTTTGTTTTGCAGTAACTAAAAATGCGTACATTCTACTGTTACTTTAATTTCATAATTATATAAATAATCAAAATTTTGAAATATCAAAACTATTGCACTCAAGTTAAACAATGAAAATAGTTTGAATTTCACTGTAACAATGAAAAGTATTGTTGTAAATTATGAAAAAAATATTTTCACAACTAAATTGATATCATTCAAAAGATAATTCTTTTTAAATTTTTACATGGTGTAAAAATAATTTTTGTGATTTAAAATTTTCGGAAGTTAAGGAAAACCGCCAAAATTTAGATAATGTTTAATTAATTAAAATATCAGAGAGAACGGCTCCGAGGTGCACATTTCCACTCTGAAAAGTAGGTTTCTGCCAAATTTCGTTGTTCACGGTCTAGTGGACTCTCCTGTAGAGCACCAACACTCACACACTCAGACAGACACATACATATGCATTCTCGTATAATAATAGTTGAGATAATGTATGACATTCAGAATATTCTAGCTATATAAAATTCAATAAAACTATTCAAAGATTCATGTAACAAATTGTAAGAGAGCACCAAGAACTTCAGCACCTGGCGCCCACTACATGCTTAGTCAACCTTTGCTTTTATGATTGAAAATAACAAAATAAATTGAAAGAGTGAGACAAAGAACAAAAAAATTTAACAAGCAAATTTATTTACCAGAGAAATAATAAAGAAAGAATTTAAAATTGTAAGAAAGCATCTTCAGAGTGATTTGATTATGCGTGTACAATCTATGGAAGGGGATAGCAATTACATGGCCTAGTGGGCGTTATTGTCGATCACTTAAAATTTCCGCGCAGGAAACTCAGTGTTCTCAAATCTCCCGCAGAGGTATTATGATGGGTTGTTATATTAATTCGAACTAGAACAGCGGTTCCCGATCTTCCTGTCCGGAGTCATATTATTGGTAGCATAGAGGCGAGGTATCAGTTCTTGGGTCGGAGGGTAACAGGTTCGAATCAAGATTCCACTGAAGATACATGGTGTATGGTATCTGTTGCACGAAAAACCATATGTAGGGGTTCAACAGTCCTCCCACTGGTGTGGATCTCAGAGGGTGTGCCAGCTCAGATGTCGTCCTCGTCATCTGACCACTGTTCAAAATTACTAGCCCTCGTGTTGCTTCATAACGGCACATAGTTTGGTATAGTTTAGTTAATATAACAAAACTATACCAAAAACAGTAGTCATATTACTTTTGAGTGCTCTCAATTGTCACGTCCATTCCTCTTCGTATGAATGTTTTTATTTATAAGGTTAATGGCCTAGATAAGTTTAAGAGTCTTTTGATTCTGCATTTTTCCTCCATTTTTCTGACAGTGTTAATTCAACGTCCTCGCTTGAAACTTGCAATGGCAAGTGTACAATCACGCATATTCAAGTAATGCGAATTTTCATATCCATCGTCCAATGAACAGCCGTAGATTCATCTCGATTTTTTTCTTGACTTGTGTAATAGTATTCGCTTTCTAGTTGACAGCTTTAATTTATAATAAAATACCCATTGGAAAGAAGACTATTTTCATGTCGAGAATTGATCGCTGGTGAGAGGTAACTGAGTTTGTGGTGTCATCTATGTGCTGTAAGGTTAAGTGAGGAGATTGAATTATATTTCCCATTGAGACAAATTATCTATGGAAAAAAAAGGAATTTTTCAATGGACTTTGAATTCTTATTTGCGGCTATTATGTGAGAAGAACTTGGCAAGCACGTTAAATTTCTGATGACTCTATCGATTTGAACTCGTAAAATCTTTTGGCTAAAGTTACAACAGTAAAAAAAAATTTAAAATATATATTATTTCGAATTTAAGCAGCGCTTCTAGCCGAACGGTCTGTAAAATAATGTTCTACAGAGCAAATTATATTATTTTCCAAAAGGTATTCATGGACTATAATCAAGAAACAAGTTCTTCATAAATTATACTGACCAAGACATCGTTTGGAACTGATTTTATCTGTAAAGTTCGAGTCAAATTGGGATATCACTCGCGCATAGTTACGAATAAATATTTCAAATATCTAAATGCAGTGTTACCACTTTTAGCATTGCAGAAAATTCTACATAAAATTTTAATTTTCATTAATGGTAAAGGATGTGCTGTTTTTTTTTTATTAAAAAGCCTGGACTTTTATATCTGGGCTGGTACATTAAAATTAATGTTATTGTCATTTGGCGCTGATGTCATGTGAAAACGTGAATGTTAAAATATGCGAAGCTAAAACTTCTAAGATGGGATTTTTAGTAGTCTCGGATACAGCAGAAGAATCGGAACAGTAGTGGAAGAGAAAAAATATAAAAACTACTATTATCTCCCTCTCTCTCTTCACAGTCTACTCATAGCCCACAGAAGCAAGCAAGTTTCAGAAGTTGAACCGAGCAATACTACAAAATCAATACTTGAAATTAAGCCCTCTTCAGGGCTATGGGTCTTCACTAAACAGCCTGTTTACTTTTCACAATATCTGAATGTTTGACAAAAATGTAATATTATTAAAACGAGTCAAGTTAAGTATTATTCTTGACTTGTTGATGTAACTCAAGTGCAGGATGTGCAGAAAATTCATGTTTCCATTTGATAAACGGTAGCAGCGCTCCTATGTGTGGAAATTCGAAATAATTACTTTGAGTCCCTCCTCTATTTTCAACAAAAGCCAATGTAAATGACGCCATGTTGGATATTTCATATTGGTAAATGGAACTTTTATTGTTGCAGATTTTGTATTCTCGATATCTTATTTTGATTCGATTTATTATATTAGCGAGCTATTAAAATTACGTTAAAAATAAATCGATTATATCTGCAAATAACCTATTATTCATCTTTGCTTGATATGAGAACGGAATGTTTAAGATATTTTTCAAAACTTTTATGAAATGTGATTTAAATGAATTACAAATTCGTAATATTTTCAAATTTAACTTCGATTTCGTATATTAAATATTGAATTTTAATTTTATTGTTATTCTTTTTCAGTAATATTTTAAATGCTTATCTTATGGAATAATCTGAGAAAATATGCATTATTCCTTTAAAATTTTTGTTTTCCCGAATTTTGATAGATTTGGTCACTTGATGATAAAAAAATAATTTCGAAGATATTAATTTATCTTTCACTATTACTGTCGAAAAACAGAACTTATTTGAATTATTTTAACTTATTTTGTTATAATAATTAAGGCGGAAATCCGGACATGCTTATAGGGGAAAAAATTGGGAGCGCGTTCAATATATTTTCAAAATTAGTAAAAAATGTACAACTTAAACTAAATAAAGCGGAAATGAGGATGAAATATTGATAAAACATTTGCTAATCCTACGAAACAAGTATAACATTTCATTTTCCCTTTTACTAAATTTTTTCTCATATACATCTGAAGAATGTTTTGATTTCAGAAACAATTACTTTTTTGCGTGTTTTATACGATTAAATGCAAGTACAGTCAAAATTATAATTTATAACTAGCATGCACTTTAAGGTTTAATTTTGCAGTTTTGTTTTATCATTGTTGGTCATTCAACAAAAAACACTTTGGTATCTGTTTTATTCTTGGCAAACAAAGACAGTATTATACTAATTTACCGAAATCCTTATTCGAAAAATTATTTTCATTGAAGGCTGCAAATATTTCATCTTATGTTAGACAATAGTACTGTATTTTGTCTCCAATGGTCAATAATTTCTTTTGTAGTGTAGCGCAGAACAGAGAATGTTTCATCAAACATTTCGTCTTCAACCAAATTGATTTCAAGATAATTCTGAAGAATTTACTCGCCACAAACTTGAATGTTGTCATGTGTGGGTCGGGTATTTAATCAAATCAAGTTAAATTTTTCCTATGATGAAAATGTCCTTCCTATTCCTCTTGTTAGTGAAGACATGTTCCTTAAATTGCCACCACTTTTTTGTATGAAAATAGAAGGTTTAATCATATTTTCTTTCTCTTCTATGCTTAAATTATGTCGCGCTTGTAATAGCATGAAAACATTTGCTTTCCTTTCAATTAGCCTTGTTTTTATTTCGCAGTAGAAGATGCATGTTCCTAGAAATCTCCTATCCTTCTATTTTCAAAATAACATTGTGGAGTATCGATGACAGGACCAGCCCCTCTCCGCTTACAACCATATAAAATAAAAGATAATTTCAGATGGTATTTTTATATTAAGTTCAAAAATTATATATACGTCGTGTAGCTGCAAAAGTGGCCATCTCCAAATAAGAAAAAATTTGAGAAAAGTGGATTTTCTGCCACATCTTGTCAAATTGAGGTTTGAAAAATAAACTGTATGGCATTCGAAGCGTTTCGGCTATGCATTCTCGCTTTCAATTCATGATGGCGAGATATTAAGAGGGTGAAATGGGCATATAATCTTTGAAAAAATGAATTTTTGAAAATTGGAGATGGCTACCTTTGCAGCATATGTTTGTAATGATTTCGAAATTTTAATCTTCTTTAAAATATATCTTTAACGCTACCTATAGTTTAATTAAAAACTTTTTTTAACTAACCTTATTTTTTCTATTTAAATTCTATTATTAGATTAACTGCCATTTTAACTCAAAGAAGTTGGGAATCAATCGGCTGCAGCGTGTGGGACTTCCCCTTTTTCCAAAATACTATAAAAACTCGCTGCGATATTATAACATTATTTTTTTGCGATGTAATTCCTTCCTGTCAACACGCACTGCCTTAGCTTGTCAGTTTTCACTCAAGAACAAGGAATGGATTTTAGTTTTGAAGATCCTACTATATCGTTTTAAATTCAAATAAAATATTTTAGATCATCTACGACTGTCTGCTATTTTCAAGATGTTTGCTCTACACCTAACATAAAGGAACAACTTTCCATGTTTATAGATTGAATATTTGTGCTGTTTGTAAAATTTTTGTAATGTGTTTGAATGAAAATAGTGTGGAAAAATATAAATCCGACTTACGGCTTGTCAGTCGGACCTGAACACGATCGTAAGTCGACGAGACCCTGCAACTTGAATTAAAATGCGTTATAAAATGTTGTGTGTTTCTTGTTGCTATCTTTGAGAATGGGTTCCTGCTTGGTAGACTAAGGTAAAATTAATCTTCTGTGTCTCTAGTGGAAAAGTACACCGCAATTATTGTAATGCATAATTGGAAAACAAACGTAATGTTCAATTTTTAACTCTGTTGAATTCTTTAAAAGAGTTAAGGGAACTGGGACGTTCTCGACAAAGAAAATTGTCAAAATTTCAGTTGTAAACAATGGGGATTTTTCAAAGTAAATATCATATCTTAATTTAAATATTGTGCACATAGAAAAAATATGATGTTTTCAATATAAAACAGCTTAAAAATTTTTTAGCTTAAAGTATTTGTTTTTTAATAGCAATTCGAAAATGTGCTCTGATAGAACGTGTTTCAAATACGTAGCTTCACGTTGGTACGCTCAGAAAAAAAATTCTGCCTAAAATCACTCCAAAATCAGCATAATATGTGAAAAACGCTTAATAATGACAATAAACTTATTTTCATTAGAATACATTTAAAATAAAAATTTTAAAAAAATATTGAATATCATACAACTGAAAAATCTGAAAAATACGTGATTTTTTTAATTAAAAATATCACCTTATAATTATATTAATGACCAGAAATGTACAAAAAAAATTTTAATATATGCATAATAGTTATAAGTATTATAATATAAAATTTCATACATATTCAATGAAAGGAATTTTTGCTAAGCGTACCTAAATATAGAAAAAACACTTTTTGAGAAAACTGCAAAAAACTAAATAATAACCTGCAAAAAAATATTTTTTATTTTTAAAAATTTCCTGAACCATATTCATCTTGTTTTGATATTTATAAAAGTTCAGAAACTCTTTTAATTTGATTTTTAATTGTTTTAGCATCTTTACGAACTTTTTGATACATAAATTCAGCTTCTTTCATACGAAGCATATTGATTTTCTCGACAAAGAAAATTGTTGAAATTTCAGTATTAAACAATGGGGTTTTTTCCTAATTTTTAATTAAAAGAAGTTGAGGTCTCATAAAGAGCACCACTCTAGTTAAGGGTTAAGGCCGAAGAGGGGCTTGGGGGTTGAGCCCCTTGAACGCCCCTTGGATCCTTTTTGGAACGAAGACCAAGCTTTTATTTTAGGTTTTCAAATTCAGAAGTCGCAGAATGAGACATGGAAAAAATGAAACTTAATCCCGGGTGCCGTTTGTCCACATTACGACAATGCTGATTATTTTTTCGATATTCAATAAACAAAATTTTCACTGGAATGTCAGATTAAAGCAGAATTACGCATTTAAAGTGATCTCGAAGAGAGATCCTAGCCCTTTCCACTTAACTCTTAGAGAACGGCCAAGATAATACATGAATTTTAATAAGTTATTTAAATAAAAATAATTAGTAAAAAAATTATTCACCGGCAGGGTCGTAAAATGCTTCCAAATTAAAAAGGCAATAAAACCAGAAATTTCGAAGTTGAAAACTTTACCGTTCATGCTACAAAATAAAGTCCAAACTTTTAAAAAATATATGGAGAAATGCCCGGTGTTTCCAAACAAGGAAAGATATCCAAAACTCACTTTCCACTACTAAAAAAATAAATATTCATTACTGCCCTTGCACTTTCGGTCTTTTTAACAATGGTTCTTTCCCCTCCCACTGCCACTCTTGATTGATGTCTCCAGTAAGTTTATATGTTTCACTTCCCACTACGCCCGATTGAGTTTTAAAATAAAAAATCACCTGCATTAGAAAACATATTTATTTTTACAGTATTTTTTATGGCGTTTAAGCTAGGAAGTCTAATTCTTTTCTCTAGAAAACAAAAGTGGACTTCTTTCGTTCTTTGTACTGAACCCCTTTACTTGTATCTGCTTTTGAGATACTTATTACCAGATTTATGGAATTATCAATTTCTTATTCAAAAACATGTCAATTATAGCCACCTTCATATAGAACTTGAGGAGACTATCTCTCTGAGTTTTTAAGGTACATATTCAGATTTAAAAGCGACATCTGTTACATACACAAACATTCCTTTATAAAATTTCATATGTTTGTATTTGAAATTGCGTCTTATTCTGTTCCTAGAAATTCTAAATCTTCTGGCACGGCACGACCTAGTAACCTTTCTGCTTTATCACCTAGTTTTTGTCGATGTTGCTTTGACAAGTACAAACATGCTCCAGATAGTTTTCAATTGCCTTTATGAAGCCCATAGTACCGTAGAATTTTGATCAGAGGTAATAATAACATGATGATGATGTGAAAGCACTAGAATGTAGAAGATGATAACTAAAATTTTTCCAGAAGCCGAACTCTTTCTGCAAAAGCTGAAGCATTTACACAATCTAATGCGGCAGCCTCTTTTATAGACTAGTAGAGATTGGCGAAAAATACCACAGAAAAAGAACCGAACCCTGATAAACTGCTTGTAATGCTACTAAAATAATAATAAATTGAATTGTTTGGAATTTTAGGTTTATTGATAATAGTTTAATTTACATTTCTTCTGGGCTGATGCTCCTTATAGTGCCACTTGAAGGAAAGGTTTTCTACTAATTTTTTTTTCGATGCCAATAAAAAAAACCAAATAATGTGTATGAAGTGCCCCACTTCAAAATCGGCTTATACTTTATGGTTTATTGAAATATCTACGGATTGTTTGTACACTCTGTATTTATATTTGGAAAACACTAAGTACTTAGATAAATTTACAAACGGGAATAAATAAGGTTCATGTCAAAATGAGGAAAAATCTTTTGTATAGTTAGGGAATTAAGATTTGAAAATTTGTAAAATAAGTTTTACCACTTTTATTATTAAAAAAGTTTCTATATAAAATTTGATATTTCATTCAAGAGAATTGACTTGTTAAACTGTTGGTTTCTTTAATATAAAGCCTGGAGTTTTAATTCTGGGCTTGTAAATGAAAATTAGTTTTATTACTATTTGTTTCGAGTGTGATATGAATAGGACGTTTTCATAATAAGTGCCCACAGTACCACTCAACAAGCAGGAAATCAGCTCACTGATTACACATTCTTGATTTTTAATCGTAATAGTATTTCAGTTTCTGCTTCGAATAATATTTTTTTAATCATCTAGGCATATCTTCATTAAGCATTCTTCAAATTATTTATGGTTACGCGAGGTATTAATGCACAAATTTACAACACGTTTCAAAATTTATGAACTATATTTTACAATAATGAAAATTAAGAGAAGGCAAATGCATATAGTAATATAATTCACTTTCCTTATAAAATTTATGGCATTCGCTTATGTTCAGGGATTCCTGTGATATTTTAAAACTGCCATGATATAGAAATTTTCTGCAACATCATACATTATTCTTTCGGAATTTTTAAAGCCATGGTATTTAAAAGATGCATTACAAAGAAATAATTTAGTTTTGTTTCCATATGAAAGAAACTACGTTTCGGCAAGCGCTCTGAAAGTCTCAATAAATACAATTCTTGTTCTGCATGGATATTACATTGTATGTAACCGTATATGATCGGTCTTGAGTCTTTTTATCTAAGCTTCTGATCTCATCTGTTATGAACGTTATGTTCTATTTTATTCGAAATAATATTAGCACAGTGCTTGGCAAAAAAAGTAACTGAATTGAATCCATATGAGATATGAAAAATTTTTTTGTTATCAGAAATCCTGAATATTACTCTTTTCCTAACGAATTATTCTTATCTGGTAGGCTCGGAGAGAGTAACATTAGCATTCTCGAATAAGTTAGAAACATGCCGTTTCTTGCCGTGCATCGTTTCACAGCGAAAATGGAAAAATCATGTAACTTCAATACTTCTCGTACGAATACGCTGAAATTTTTGTATGTACAGCAAATGGTCATCTACTTCCATTACTATTAAAATTTATAAGTATTGCTATTCAAAAATATTTTAACATAAATTTTGATAAAATATTTCCTGTAGTCAAAATTATTTTGAAATAAAAAGTAAAGGTTTCAAATTTGGAGAATAATTCATACTTCTACATAAAAAATTCTAGGTCAATAGTTATATTATTTCTCAAAATATCAATAAAAATTCAAAATTTTTACATTAGACACTCAAAATTTCATTTGTTTACATAAATTTTAATGTAGATTCGAAATTTAAGAAAAATGTGTGTTTCTATTTGAAATTTTGAAGTTAGTGCTATTATAAATATGTGTATGGCCTCTTATGAGAATTTTAAACATGAAATCTTGGACCTTATTTCCTAAAATTGGTACTTTTTGTTTTAATACACGATGAATGATTCGAAAATAATGCGGGAGTGCAATCCGCGACTGCACTTTTCATAATTGAACACCACAGCAAAGCGATAATGGTGTCGAAATCCTGATAAACATAAAAGTCCCTATGTCAAGTGAGTATCCGGCCAAAACTGGTTTCCCTAAGTGTTCCTGAGACTCAAATACCCGAAACAATCCCCGTGCACATAAATGATGGGATGGTTAAAATGGAGTAGAATTCTGGAGAACAAGTTGTAAATTCAGGTGTCGTTCTCCTCATCTGGGCGTCTTTAAAAATCACGAGGACCATCCCAACACAGCCCTCCTGTAGCTGAAAAACGGTGAATTAATCTAATATAAAACAGTAAAATAACAAAAAGTATAGAAACAGACTAAATTTGAAATTCCAGAAATATTATATTCATGTGTCAATCTCGTAATCTCGATAAATTCTGATGATAACTTCAGAAAATATTATCTAATGGTTGTTTTAGTCATTTTAAAATTCAAAATATTACTCATTCAATGATTTCACTTTTTAAATACATTAACTAAAATTGTATATAAACTCCTGTTATTTTCTAAATTCATTTAAAAATTCAGATTCCTGAAATTAATTTCAATTTTGAAATTTCAAAACTGTTGTACCACCCTTCCATATATTTTGAAAAGAATGATACCAAACACAAATAAATAGAATTAAAATAAACCTGATTCTTTTCAAAAAAAAGAGAACCAAATAAAATATTGCAGACCTTATTACACAACCTTCGGACGGCCGGCCTACCACACAACTAGTACTCAGATTTATATTGCTCTTGGAGAATGTGGCGATGCAAAAGGGCGGCATAACAAGCAGGAATAAAATACTCCAATCCAATATACAATTTGCCAAGTTTTGTGCATCATAGTGTGATGACGAAAACCCAGTCACGATTTTGAATGCCTTTTCTTAGACTGATTAGAACTATAATTCGATACAGATATAGGATTTTGGTTTGAAGACTAATTGCCAGGAAATATTCATCTCCGTTTTTGTGTTTTGGATTTATCGTGTTCCCATGCATTCCAGTATATTAACAGACAGACAGTGAAAACTTTGACGGATTCGATCAATAATTTGATACGGATCTACAATTTTGATGATGAAACTGTGTACCAAAATCTATCAATCTAGATTTTTAAGTTTGTGAATTATAATGTTCAAGCGAACACGCAGACTTTCCTTGGACGGATTTCATACAAAATTTTACGGAAATCTGCAAATTGGTGTGAGGAGAACATACCAGATTTCATTCATCTAGCTCAATTTGCTTTTCAGGTTATCCACTTCTCAAGCAGACAGAACGACATACACACACACATTATTCGGAAATTACAATTTTTTTGTCTTAGGAATGCCTAAAACTTTAAAGTTCATCCAAATCTGAAAATATAATTTTTTTACGGTTGCTATACTTTCTCTTTGTATACTTCGTATACGGGAAAGTAAAAACTAGTACATTTTCTATTATACATCGAATATTTAATTTCTTTCAAACATATTTCTGCAAATGAGATCATGTGGGCATGTTCTGGTAGATCTAATCTTCAAGTTGCTTGTGGAGTGCTTTGGCAGGTTCTCCGGTGTAAGTTTCAAATCTCCGTTCTTTTGCAGAGTGAAATCTGCATCGCTTCAGTCGTCTTGATAGTGTCGAAATGTGCATGTGAAGATCTCATCCGAACTCTAGGTTTCATCCCTAGGACATTTCACACCTTTGAAACACCGTTCAAAATGAACAACGACCCGGATTCATTATTTTAATGAAACTTTTGGTTCGAGCTAGCTCTGTCTATTGATTGATGGATTTTCCGAGAGGAAACCATTAAAATGGTGTAAAATCGTCTGCAATATTGATGTTCAAACCTTTATAAATTAAGCAATTTTAAGCGCAGATGAGTATATATTTTTCTGCTTAAAATATTTGTGTGCCAATAATATTTTTCCGACTGTGACTAACAGGCCCAGAGGATTGCATAAAAATGTAGAAGTTGTGGTTCTTTCAGTAGGATATTTTTTGATTCAAACAACATAAAAAAAATTTCGCTTCATTCAAAGCATTTTCCTAACTGTAAGCTTACAATCTCTTACCTTTTAGAAATTAACCCATTTTGGCCACGATTAGATTGGATATCCTTTATAATTGTTTTATTATACTTTTGGCAGTGATATTTTAGCAACGGATTTCTCAATTAACAATATATTTGATTGTATTATGTGTTTTTACCTACAACTCATGTTTAAGACATGTAGCAGGTGCACCCCTACGGTTAAGAATCAGACTAAATGGGGAACAGAAAAGTTATATTCTTACTGTCAAAAAACACCAAAAATTTGAAATGAAAATGAAAAATGTCGCAATATATTTACCAAGTTCTCAGCGTGAAAGCAATGAAATATTAATTAATTTTAACGAACATTGAACTTGCAGAAAGAGCGTTTTCCTCATATTACGAAAAACAACTTAGCTTGGCGAAATTCCAGACTCGATATAATATCTGCCTTCATTTGAACCTAATTTTATAAATCTGATTTTCTTGAAACAAGCTCAAGGATCGTATTGAAGTTGTTTTCCACTTGAGTAGTTGTTAGACGTTATCATAACTTAATGTGAAATTATTTTAATATTGTTTTATTTCCTGTTATGTTCAATTAATGGTATTATAAGAATTCGGATGAAACATAGAATTGAAAACATAAGTTAAAGTAATGTTACTTGCATGGCGAGGAATTTTGAAGAGTGGAGTGAAGGTTCCTGAATCGCCCTAGTCATCCCGTTGCTGTTCCAACACAGACTACACTAGCTACAAAAATAGGCATTTATATAACATAATAAAACCGTATATTTTGAGCCATAAAGGATGTACCAGGATTATTAAATCAAAAGGAAAAAACCTTATATATATCATTAACACTGCTGTTAGTAATAAGATAAAGACAGGCAAACTATAAACAATTCTTTGTGTGTCTTTTAATTTATTCATTAAGTTTAAGCAATAGGAAGCTTCGTAAAAAAACAAATATCTAACAAAAGTCATTGTGTAAAATACTTCTCTTCTCAAATTCTTACTTTTAATCTTGTACTTAACGTGGAAGTTTGACCATTGCGGAACGAGAATATGAAAAAAATTACTTCGGAACGTAAATAGGAAAGTGAAGACAAATTATTTCTTTATGTAATAGATCTTAAATACTTTCTGGTAGAAAGATTAAAATAAAGTTGAAATGATTATTACTTTATTAAAAATTCAATTCCATTAAGAAGTGGGAGACAATGTATCTCGAGTTCACGTGCTCCTAGAAGAAACCCGTTACCTTAATAATACAACAGTATAACATAAGACAGTTAAATAAGCTAATGGCAGTGGTGCTTGTAACAGAAATAAAATCCAATGAATTGGCTGATTCTTAAAATAGACAAATGGCACGTATATTAACAATCTCTACATGCTTTTTAATTCATAACTTCATGTCCTCACGTGGGTACGAAATAGAACTCTTTAGAACGAGTTGACAATTCAGGTGTCGTCCTTGTCATCTGGATGCCCTTAAAATTCATGAGAACCGCTTTGTTATAGCCCTCGTGCAGCTGAAAAATGTACATTAATATACTATAATACAATATTGCAACAGAAAATATAGAAACAAACAATTTTAAAGTCCAGAAGTATTATACTGATATGACCTTATTTTGTATTTTCGATTATTTCTGCTAATAACTTCCGTAAATATTATATAAATGATATTTTAGTCATTTAAAAATTCAAAATATTATCGTTTCAATGATTCAGCTTTACCCTGTAGTAACTAAAAATGTATATAATCTCATGTTATTTTCATTGCATATTTATAAAAGTAATCAAAATTTTGAATTATCAAAAATATTGCACGAAAGTTGAATAAATTCTGAAAAGAATGATAGAAACACATTGAAGTACATCTCAAATCAGCTTGTTATAAAGCATTTCATTAAAATGTTATATATTTCCACTTTTCTCTATATATACAGGATGATTCAAAATACATTCTCAAACTTTATGAGTAGGTCAGGCATTCGATAAGCATTCAAAATCACATAGGAACATGAGTGTGAAAACACCATCTGGAGGCAACAGATAGAATTTAGAGCTTGGACATTTGTGTCTGCCCTGGTATTTGAAAATTAGAGTTGAAGCACTTAACATTTGAAAGGCCCAGTGACAAACAATAAGATCCCGTTTTTTTTTTATTTTCGAATACAGCTCCATTTGTTAGCTTAATGGATGCAGTTTTATTGTCTTGAATAAGAACGGAATTGAATTTGAGCTTCTTAAAGTTAATATTTCAAAAATGTATGCCTTCTTTGATAGCAAGTGATGTTATGCTTTCCATGTTGGAAAATAATTCATTTATCTTGCCCCTTGAGCATTTACAACTTTTGGACTGCTTAAAAAATAAAAACAACTTTTATGTAAAGAAATATTTTCTAAATTTTATTGGTATCGGCTGTCATGTTTTAAAAGGTCCGTTATATGGAAATTCATATTTTAATCTTTCAGAGGCTTAATATTTCTGCACTTTGCCAGATATATTAAAAGGTGATTTGTTTCACAAGTTTCAGTGTTATATGCCTCTTTGGCTGTTACTAAGATGTAGCGAACGTTACAGACTCTAAATATGTTTTATTGAGTTTTTATGTTACAATAATTGTCTAATTATAAAGCTTGTAACAAAATAAGCAGATTTTTGCGGACCTTCAAATGTAACTTTGTTTGTATATGTGCAGTGAGAAGGCATGGAATGTTTATTTGTTGATTTTATTATATTTATGTAGAATTTGTAGCTTTCAATTGCATCTTCTGATGAAGATTTTTTTTATAAAACCCAGTTTTAAATCGTCAGCTTTGTTTCAAGAAAGAAAGTAGTGAAATAAAACATTCATTAACTGTTTTGTCGAAATATTAACATTCGTGTTAAGATAAATTGCTTGATGGGACAAAATAAAATTACAATGATTTTTCTCATTTTTTTCTTTTTTGCGCTTTATTTCTGACTTCTTTATGAGTATATAATATTCCTACTATCACTGCTTCATATTCATTTATGAATGATCTTAATGAATCGATACAGATTTTATTTTATAAGACAATAGTGATTGTAATTAACATTTTTCATCCTTGTATTCTTTACAACATTGTGCGCAATACAAATCCTTTCTAAATGCGAAGAATTTCATACAATAAAGCCAAAAATTCAGGACATCTGCTTAAAACATTCGAGAAATTCAAAAGATCTAAATGGTTGGCTCTTCTTACGAAAGTTCTATTTTTGAACTTGCCATTTCAACACAGCAATATATCTTTCTGAAGACCTGATTCTTCAAAACTCTGATCAGATTAATCATTGTTCATTTAACTTATTAAAGCTATTGTTAAATTATAACATCATATGTTTTACTACTTCAAAACTGAGTAAACATTTCATATCTTGCGGAATTATTTCATAAGATGTATTTAACCATCTGACGGCCGTAATGGTCAAGACGGCCCGACATGCAAACTACTAGATGACTGCCGAGCGCCTTTATCTTTTAAACAATGGTTCTTTCCCCTCCCATTGCCACTCTTGATTGATGACTGCAGTAAATTTTCTATCTCAAACTATGTCCGACATAGTTTTAAGATAAAAATGATATGTATTGAAAAACAGATATTTATTTTTACATTATTTTTGTTTGGCGTTTAAGATAAGATGTCTAATTCCTTTCTATAGTAAACAACATTGGAATTCTTTCGTTCTTTCTACTGACCTCCTTTACAAGTATTTCATTTTGAGATTATCTCTTTACCAGATTTATGGAATTATAAATTTCTAATTAAAAAACATCTGAATTAGAGCCACCTTCATATAGAATTTGAGACTATCTGTCTGAGTTTTCAACATACATCTTCAAATTTAGATGCGACATACACAAATTTTCCCTCATCAAATTTCATATGTTTGTATTTGAAATTGCGACTTATTAAGGCAGTAGAAATTCTAAATCATCTGGCACGTGTTGCCCAACCTAGTAACCTTTCTGCTTTATCACCTAGTCTTCGTCGATGTTGATTTGACAAGTACAAACATACTTCTGATAGTTTTCAACTGCCCTTATGAAGACTATAGTACCGTAGAATCTTATTCAGTGGCAATATTAACATTATGATTTGAAAGCATTAGAATGTAGAAGTTGATGAAGACGACATTTTTTCCAGAAGCCGTTCTGTGCCTGTAAAAGCTGTATCATTTGCAGTCTAACGCGGCAGCCCCTTTTATGGACTAGTAGAGATTGGCGAATATTAACGAAGCCTAGGGCAAGAACCGATCCCTGATAAACTGCTTCGATGCAACTAAAGTAATCATATATTGAATTGTTGGGTACTTCAGGTTTATTAATTATAGTGTAATTTGCATTTCTTCTTGGCAGTTGCTCTTTATAGTGCCACTTGAAGGGAAGTTTTTCTACATAACTTGTTTTCTATGCCAAGAAAAAAAATCAATGTACATGAATTGCCTCACTTTAAAATCCGCTTATATTTTATGGTTTCTTGAAATGTCTACGGATAGTTTGCACACTCTGTATTTATTTTTTGAAAAAAATAACTATTTAGGTAGTTTTACAAACGGGTATGGATAATGTTCATGTCAAAATGAGAAATCATATTTTTCATAGTTAGGAATTAAGATTCGAAAATTTGTAAAATAAGAATTACCACTTTTCATATAGAAAAAAATTCTATATATAAAATTTTAAATTTTTGCGTAAATATATGATTACACTGGAGTTTTCCATTTCTTTAATATAAAGTCTAGAGTCTTATTTCTGGGCTGGTAAATTAAAATTAGTGTTTTTCCCATTTGTTTAGGATGTGATATGAAAAGGCCAATGTTACAATATTTTTCACAATGTCTCCATATTTGCCAAAAATGTATCATTCTTAAGACGATTGAAGCTATGTAATATTCCTGGAGGAACTATGGAGGAAAAAACACAGATTTAAGCATGCGTGTGATGAACGATAGCAACGCCCCCATTTTGCGATATCGGAATTAACAACGTTGAATCCTCTCATTTCCAAAAAAATCCATCCTAAATGACGCCATGCTTGATCTTTGGTATTTATAAATGGAATTTTTTGCATAGTATACATTCTTGATACCTTTATATTTAATTTTTTAAATTTTGGAATTTTGACAAGTACGTCAGGAAAAAAATCGATGATCTCTTCAAAATACCTATTATTCACCACAAAGCATGAAAATTCCTGGGGACGTACGAATTGCCTCCCGCTGCTCCTTAAACCCTCCCGAGAGAAGCGGGAGGTTTCATGCTCATTGCTACGATGAGCAGCGAAAGAGGCCCTGACGATATCCAGCGGTGAATTTCTGCTCGATGTGCGTAGAGGGAAGTTTTCAGGATTAGCCTCCTGAAATTATACCTAACTGGAAGTTTTATTGACGCGCTTCCGTGCATGATACGTAAATGGAAATTTTGAAGATAATCTTCCGTAGAAGATGCATAAATTGTTTAATTGAAATTGGAGGTTACATAAGCTATACATTTGGCAGCAGTTAATTAAAGTTTGATTAAGTTGTAACTAAAGTTGTTAAGTAATTAAAGTTGAGATTGGTGTGATAATGACAGAGAGAAATGGCTCTAAAATTAAAGTCATCCCTGTTGTCATAGATACCAACCGAAATGCTTGAATCTGTAATTTTGATAACTAGATCTAAATAATTACAATTATTGTTATTATTATTGTTTTTATTCAGTTTCAATTCTTCCGGATAGCAGTTAATTAAAGTGTCCAGGTTGTCAAAGTCAAATACAATAAGGTCATCAATGTAACGGTAAGCAGAAATGAGATTATTTTTAATAAATTTCCTCTCGAATGTGTGAAGAAAAACATTCGCCAGTGCGCTGGAGATAGATCCATTCCTGCTTCGCTTAGAACATAAATTGCATTAGTGAAGAGTTGATGTTCCTTTTCCAAAGTATCCTCACTAAAAAGTAAAACGTCAAAATAAACAAAACTGTCGAGCATTTCATAAAGGTAAGAGTTTTGCCTAAATTTTTTAGTGAGATGCCTAATTATTCCAGTAAATAAAGTGATTGCAAGTAACTCCCAATGGTACGCGAGAGTCATTCTATAACAATTCATCTCATTATCAGCGTCTTTGTCGCAGAAAGTTGAATTCTGATCTCGAGAACCTGCAGCACCCCATTAGGTGGGGGTGGATAAGCCGAATCATAACCTAGAAGAAAAATCTCAGAAATTTTTTCTTCGTAGCTGTGATTCCGGTGGCCCACTTGAAGAGACCCCCGTAAACCAAGGCGTGGCCCTCAAAGACAGTTCCTCCTCTCCCATCGTAAGGTTCTGATAGCCTCTCGTGTCAGATAACATGCCTTGTAGGCAGGACCAGGGAAATAGAAGGGCTGGTTCGTACCTTTGAAGTTTTAGAATTGCCGAAAAGAAGGGAAGAAACCAGTTTTGACGTCACTACGCGGACAGGAAGCTTTTGGGCTTCTAGAGCGTCCACTGTCGTTTCATTAATCCTAAGCTATTTTTTCCTGTGTTGTTCTGTGGTACTTGTTATTTTGGTGAAATATTAAGAAAATCTTTCATCGCTTGTAAGTTTGTCTGCTGTTGCTGTCGCTGCGTGCTGAAATTATTACAGTAAAACGAAAGACAAATGCGTAATATATCATATGTTTTCAGTATTTCGGAATCTGAATAAAATTTGGATTTCGAAATGTATAGGTAAGATCATATAAATGTAAAATACTCTAGGATATGCATTGATCACTTCAGGCCAAACGATTACATGGATGACAGAAAAAATCGCCTACTTGGTTTAAATCAAAAGAAAATTTTAAAACCTGATGTAGTTCCGAGTGTCAACTTGCCATTGCAAGATAATGGGGAAGATGTTTCAAGTAGAAGTGAGAGAGAAAAGAAGTATTTTGCAGGAAACAAAAATCAGATTAAAATGTTTGAGGCTTAAAAAAGCATGTGTCACGACAGCTATGGAGCCATTTCCTACATCAAAAACTGAAAACATTTGCTCATCTTGCTTTTAAACCCAAAAAGAAAATGCATTACTTCTGGAAAGGATTAGATATCTTGATAATGAACGTGAAAAAAACAAAAATGAGACGGAAAAAAATCCAGGAGAAAAAATAAAAGAAATGAAACTGAAAGCGAAAATTAGCCGTATTTTAACCGAAAATAAAAGTTAAGAAAGTAAACTGAAAAAAGTATCGAAAATAGAAGAAAATTTTAAAAAATATCTTAACATCAACATAGATAAATGCCGTAATAGAAAATAAAGCAAATTCAAGCGGACAGCAGAAGATATTTCGAGACTTTTAATTATTCGATCTATCTCCAGGCGGTCTTATTTATATCGGTGAAATCCAGAAAGGGATACGATTTCCAAATGCTAGAACATTAAAGGGATGCTGTTCAAAATTTTCTTGTAGACCTGGTTTACTTTTTGATCTTTTGCTGGTTATGAAAAAAAAATACTAAATGTATATAACTTCATTATGTTTATTACATATTTTAAGTATAGTTTTAAAATGAATAATTTTTCTAAGTATTTATATTTTTGATATGTTTGCAAAAAATTAACGCATATGTGAGTGTTTAAAAAGATTTTAACTTTTGGTTCAATTTAAACATGAAATGGTTTGCGCATGATATGTATTATTTGAATTTTTGTCTAAATTTTTAAAAAAACCATCCTTCAACAATTACTTAAAAATATATGTCTGTTTCGCAAATATTTACTATGCTTATGATATTTTGATATACTGGCGTCCAATTTTAAATATTAAGTAGAAAAAAGGAAAACAGTAATATCAAAACCTTTGTAGAAAAGTTATTTTAGAGCGCGGAGTGTTCGCTTGGTGATGTCACAAATTTCTCCCACTGGTTCTTCGCCGGAGGCTCTATGAACCAGCCACTGTATTTCTCTGGCCCTGCCTTGTAGGGGTCCGAGATTTGGTATTATCAAATACCAAAACATATTAAATACCTATAGTTTTAACACGAAAACAGATAACATAATTCCCCAAATATTTTCTTTAACTTATTTAATTAAAATTATTATAGTTAATTACATTCAAACAAGTTTCCTATCGTTGGATATAATAAAGTATTCCGATACAAATTTATGACAGTGCAGAGACTAATAATCCGTTCTTAAAATATTTAATTGACGATTTTTAAATCTAAACACTTGTTTTCAACTATAACCACGTAAAGCTGTCTCTTAAAAAGGATTCCGTACACGACATTTACATTGTTACAGCTCAATTCACTAGACATTGAAATGGAAGACAATGATGATCAGACTGAATAATAAGCAGAGTGTTGTACAAATATTTTTGTAACCAAGCACAAATAGAAATTGAATTGAAAATTTAGGAATTTAAATCAATAAAAAAATATATACTGCACAAAAAAGTGCAAAAAATGAAACTTTAAAAAGGCACTCCGGAAAATAGTTCAAATGAAATAACTTATTTGAACTTATTGCACTGTAATCTTGTATTTTCTTAAATTATGTATATTTATCCTGGTTGTTACAATTAGGCAATGACTATCACTTTTCAGCTGCAATATACAAACGCTAACTTTTGGTCGTGTCTGAGATCCATCATTTTTTGCCCCTGTTCGTAAGAAGGATAATTGCGACCTCCGGACGAAACTCTACATGAGTAAGCTGGTTATGTTTCCTGTGAGTAGCTGTATGCAACAGCCAACCATAAACAGCAACTATATTTAGTATATTTGCAAATAAAATAAACAACTATTTTTTTTGTGAAGTTGTGATAGTAGTTTCTAGGATTTTATACAACTGATAAACCCCACCCAGCCCAAAATTATATTTATGAATCCAATTTCATTGTCTTATGCGTACCTCCATCTTCTGTGCATGAGAATATCAACGAGAAAGGAAGTTGAAAATATTAATTAGAAGAAGCAATCTCTATATAACTATCATTCTGGCTATACATAAATCTTTTTCCGACAAATTTATAATTAGCCCTCCCAGATTACAAAATAAAAATTATTCTTTTTCTCCAAAACTAAAGCATTAGTCTTTTAACAACCGAAGTGGATTTCCTTTGCTGAATTATATGAGGAGTGTCCTTTACATTTTGTTTGCAATGGAATCTCACAGTAGAGAGATTCCTTCTTTCACAGAATAGTCACAACTGGCCAATGTTCCCAATTTCTTATTTATATAATTATATTTTATATGTTATTAGTAGCATGGACATTTTTAACTATGCGTACCGAATTTTAGAAATTCTGGATCGTTGTTTAATTATTTAGGAATTTTTATGCCATGCACTTAAAAATAG
Source organism: Araneus ventricosus (assembly GCA_013235015.1). Taxonomy (NCBI): domain Eukaryota; kingdom Metazoa; phylum Arthropoda; class Arachnida; order Araneae; family Araneidae; genus Araneus; species Araneus ventricosus. The sequence goes on from BGPR01003995.1 coordinate 70,107, forward strand.
CCCATTTTTAATAATATCTGTGCATTACCCGTTTTATAATTTGTATATAAAAAACATGAAGCTTACTTTTAATTTCAATTAACATTTTTTCAAAACAATATGAAAGATATTTTTAAATGAATTTTCAATTCTATGTTCCCAATTGGGAACACTGGCATGTCAACGGTTAAGGGTAAAGCTGGAAGATTTTTTTTTGGTGTTGACCAAATGTTTCGTATATGAGACAGCAAGGAGTTGCATAAATTGGACAATTTAAATCAATGCGACTATTATCTAGAACTAGAGCAATAGCCAAATAGCAGGTATAATCACTAATATTCCACATAAATTATAAGTCAATAAGCTAAAGCAAATATAAAAGAAACAATAACAGGTTATGAATGACATCAAATGCTAGTTCCAAACGAACCACAACTAAACTTACGTAGTTTCGTGTCATATATGTGAAAACAAAGGAAGGATAAGAACTGATATAGTGCATAAAATGTCACACTTGGGTGATATATTGTATGCTGGAGGGAATTTGAGAATCAAAAAATCTTTTTGCTTTAATTGTGCTTAAAGAATTTGGTTGTCCAATCTGGGAAACCAGTGGCAGCCAGTTTTCTTAATTGCACTGATTAAATAATTATTTAGCTGTTTTTTTCCTACTTTAAATTTTAATTCATAGGATGTTAATTACAATTTTTTGAAGGGAAATTAAACTACAAAAAATTTACTGATTGTTTTTAATTTTTATTATTTTAATACCGCTATGTATTAAAAACCTTTCAGGTTGCTCAAATACTGCATACTTTCCCTATTATATATTTGAAAATATTTTATAAATAATATTGTAGATAATATGTGCACTAAAAGCTAGACTGCTTCAGTAAGTTTCAGAACCACCAAACGCCACTGAGTGCTTCAGAACACTTTTAGATATGAAAAGTAATTTTCACTGTGAAACTGAGAGAAACAACTGTGAACAGACTCCCCACAATATTTCCAGCCCTTTCGATGCGTAAGAATTATCTTCAATATTAATTTTCTTCTGTTCTAGCTTTTTGTTATATCTTACTTTTCTGTTTTCGTATTCAATCACCAATTTTGGTTCGGTTTGCATAAAACACAGTTTTTTAACTCAATGGCTGTTAATACTCGCGTTTACTAATGAATATTGGTCATGAAAGAAAATAATGGTTTAACTATACTATTTATAGCAGAATGTAATGTTTCTTGCATGACGATGAATTTTGAAGAGTGGAGTGAAGGTTCGTATATCGCCTTATTCATCCTGTTGCTGTTCCAACATCCTGCTCTAGCTACAAAAATAGACATTTATCGAACATAATAAAACCGTATATTTTGAGCCATAAAGGAAGCACCAGATTTATTAAATCAAAAGGAAACAAAATACCTTTTAAAAGATCATTAGCACTTCTATTAGTCACAAGATAAAGACAGGCAAACTGTAAACAATTCTTAATGTGTGTCTTAATTTATTCATTAAGTATAAGCAATAGGAAACTTTCGAGAAAAGGCAATTATCTAACAAAATCATGGTGTAAGGTACTTCTCTTCTCAACGTCTTATTTTTAATCATGCACTTACCAAAGGAAGAATGACCATAGTGGAACGAGAATATGCACAAAATTACTACGGAACTTAAATAGGAATGACAAGACAAATTATTTCTTTATATAATTTATTTTAAATACTCTCTGGTAAAAGAATAAAATTAATGTGGAAACGATCAATATGTCAGTAACCATTCGATTTCATTTAGAAATGGGAGACAATGGTTTTGGATTTCAAGTGCTCCTAGAAGAAACACGCTACCTTAATAATACAACAGTATAACATAAGATAGTTAAACAAGCTATTTGCAGTCGTGCTGGTATCAGAAATAGAATCCAATGAATTTGTTGATTCTCAAAATAGATAAATAACAAGTATATTAACAATTTATACTTTCTATTTAATACAGAATTCAATGTCCTCACATTGGTACAATTTAGAACTCTGGATAACGAGTTGACAATTCAGGTGTCGTCCTCGTCATCTGGGTGCCTTTAAAAATCACGAGGCCTCGTGTAACTGATAAAAGTGCATGAATCTAATACAATACAATAATGTAACAGAAAATATAGAAACACATTTAATTTTAAATTCTAGAAGTATTACACTGATAGGTCCTTATCTTGCATTTTAGACTAACCGCCTAAAGCGACCAGCTGGTCCGCCAATCTTACAATAGTAATATTATATTTAAGAGATTAATAACTGATCCAAAGTAATTTCATATCTGTTAAGTATGAAACTCAAAAAATCCATATCATTCTCAGTGCAAAACAAAATATACATGCTAGGATAATTACTACTCTCTGTGTATAAAAAAATTGTACACCCAGGCATAAAAAAATTAAGGACCTATAAAACATGCATACATTTTATTAATTATCATCTCTGCAGAATAAAACATGCAACATATGATTAAATAATTATCATTCTCAGTGCAAAACAAAATATATATATTAGAATAATTAATACTCTTTGTGTATAAAAAAAATTTACACCCATGCATATAAAATTAACCTATAGAACAAGCATACATCTGATTAATGAGTACCTCCGCGGAATAAAAAAACACGAAAAGTAAACTTCAGTTTCGTGGGATTTCTTGCCTCATCACTTTATATCGAAGAAGCAGGTTTTAGATTCCCCCCTTTTTATCCTTATATTTCACATAAATCTTAAATTTTTCTGTTACAATTATCTGTGTAAACTCACTATGACACTGTTTTCAGCTTTAATTTGTTTTTAAGGGTGATATTACTTGCAAACAGGCCTATTGTGGATATTTGCAAATTTTCATGCTGGTTTGTTGATTTTTGACCCTCTCTAAAAATTTGAAATATTTATTGAAATTTAAATAATCTAAAAGGCTTCACATCTTCTAGACATTCATTTTCATATGCTTCTAATATGGGTGCATCATCTATTTTATAAGTAAGGTACTGAATTACAGGGATTTCTTGCCACATCACTTTGTAACGAAGAAGCAAGTTTCGGATTTTCCCCCCTTTTTATTCTTATTTTAAATAAATCTTAAACTTTTCTGTTTAAATTAACTGTGTAAACTCACTCGGTTGCTGTTTTTCTGTAGTGCATATGAAGGTGCAGTCTCGCGCAATATTCCACCAACAGTTTTTAAATCATAAAAACCAACTGCACCAGATTTATGTAACATCAACATTCGAAGGTAGTATCTTTTGGTATCCCATATACTAACAACTGTATTCTTCCAATTACATTATGTCTTCCACGTTGTCTTTTTTTTTCCACCTCAAAAACATAATAATAAAAATAACTTCTGTTTTATAGATAGGAGCATTATATCTGCGGATATCTAAATTTGATTGTTCCATAAAGAACATGCATTCACAGCTGGGTTACATTGCATTATTTGATGCATTTCTAAATCAAAGAAACCATATCACTCTCTTGTTTCATATGATAAGAGCAAAATAAAATATACATGTCAGAATATTTACGACTCTCTGTGTATAAAAAAGTTTGTACACGCATGCATAAAAAATTAAGCATCTTTAAAACATGCATACATCTGATTAACCCTCCGAGCGGCTAATAGTTCCGAGCGAAGCTTCTCAAAAATATCTCTCTGCGTGGCAAAGGGTTCCTTCAAGAAATATCACTCGTCACACAAGAGGTGTTTGAAAAAGAAACGCCTGAATTTCCCTCCTTTCATTGTTGTCTGTGGGAGGTCTAATTATCCCAGCGGGAAGAGTTTTTCCCTGCTTCTTATCGCTAGTAGATCCCCCTTCCTTCCCTTTCCTTTCACTTGAGTTAAAAGCATTGTAGTTTCAAAATAAATCCTCTGCTCCCAATTTGGCATTTTGAATATATATTACTCAGAGTACAATATTTTTTATAAGCGGTTTTAATTTTTCAAAATACAACTTTCGAAATGTTTTCCCAAATTAAATTATTAGTGGACATATCCCATTTTGTGAATATTTAACAAGAGAAACGCCGTGTATTTTATGATTTAAATCTATCAGGGGCACATTAAAATTTGTTTATTACTTTTCGAAATTATTTGAAAAATGGGGTCTCCGAGACTCATAAACATAAAATGTATTGTGAAAATGAATACGAATTGAGGGGTGGTTTATCGTCGAAACTTCAGCCCTAACATGAAATTGCTTTATTTTTCTAATGTTAATTTTACTGAAAAGTAACAAATGGAATGATAATTTTGAATTGTTATACTCTTTGAGAACAACTAAAATTAGAATTATTTTTAAATTAAATTATTTTATACATAATTACATTCATATTTATTAGGATAATTGGAGTAATCTTAGGATAATCTGTTATGAGCCAAAATATGATATAAAATCGTAGAAAACATAAATTACATACTAAAACATTCCTGAATTAAATGGAAGATTTTATGAAGCACATTTCATTTTATTTTCATTCATTTCTTATCTTATGTTGATAACAGTGAATTTAGAAAAAATCAAAGAAGAGTGTTGTGTGCTCACATTAAAAATTAATGAGAACGGTAAACGTGTAAGGAGAGAATCAAGATTTGAATGCAAAAATTGTGATGTTGGACATTGCGTTACGCCCTGCTTTGAAATTTACCATACGGATCCTAACTTCTAGCATTTTTATTTTTAATTACATATCTTAACGGCAATATATTTGAAAAAAAGTTTAAAAGTACCTAGACAATTAATGTGATTGCCCATTTCATCAATCATTAGTTCATGATCTTGATTTACTTCATTTGAATCATCTGAATTTGTGAATATTGCAAACCTTTTTTCATCGGTACAATATTTAAAAAATGTTTGCTTATTATTTAATTGCTATGGTCAAATTTGCATTACATAAGAACAGAGCATAAAATTTTGAAAAAAGAATTGACAGTTAATATTGTAATTGTATAAAATTTGTTATTTTCAGTTAGACAAGTTTTGATACATATCTTTAATATCAATCTTACCAATAAAGCTCACATTTTAAAATTCAAGTGTGATCCTTATTTTACTTTTCATCTTTAATAATCTACAGAATATGGCTTTTCGTGATTATTAGTTTTATTATCCCCTATGATACATTTGCAAAATTTAAATGTGGATTTATTTATTTTAGATTTTCAATATTTTTTTTAGTTTCCAAAAAAAGTTTACTGTGTAATAAAGTTATTTTGGAGTTCTGAATGGGAGGAAAGAGAAAGTATTGTAATCGTCAAAAAATTCAAACTCGAGATTTTGACGATCTCCACGTTTTAGACCTCCCTGAGTCCGAAAAACACAATTTTGGAATTATATCTGTATGTCTGTCTGTGTGTGTGTCTGTATGTGTGTCTGTCTGTGAACACGATAACTCGAAAACTATTAGAGCTACGGGCATGAAATTTGGCATGTGGTCTTTGAACATAATTTGTAGATTTCTATCAAATTTTGGACAAAATCCGTCAACGGGAAGTCTGTCTATTTGTATGTCCGCGGTCATGTGAACGCTATAACTCAAAAACTTGATTAGCTAAATGGAAAAAATTTGGTACACAGTTTTATCGTTATGAATGTAAGTCCGTATAAAAGTTTGACCAAATCCGTCAAAAAGAGGCGTTCAAATTGCATATTCAATTTCTTTTAATCCGATTCTCATGCGCATGCGTATTGGTAGCAATCTGTTATTGTTGTAAAATAATGTTTTCAAACATCAATTGTTAACAATTTTTTTATTGTTGTAAATCAAACCGATCTCATTATTTAAGAAAATCTTTCATTCACGCGCTTTTGCAATTGTTACGGTTGTGGTAGTATAAATTGTTTTCTTGGGAATTCAATTCCAAAGCAGAATTTTCGCTTTAGTATTTATTGCATTGCCTATTTTATCGCACCTGCTTCAAAGTAATATTTTTTTGAAACGTGGCGACAGATATTTGATTTCAGGTTTGTTTGTTTTTTTGTTTTACTTTCTCGTATACGAAGTATACAAAGAGAAAGTATCTCCACTACGAATCTCGACTTAGAAAGTATACGAGAAAGTTTAGGGGAGACCACTCCCGCTGGTTTCATAGGGAAACTACCATTGTATGGTGATGTATTTCACAACAATGCATATTCTAATATTCAATAAAGAGGCCTAATTGCAGCAGAATTTTTAGTCTTCTTTTCTCATGGAATTATACGCGAATAAATTAATTTTCTCAAAGAAAAGAAGTCGACCATTTCAATCAATTTCTAAAAAATAGCCAAAACTTACTAAATTTTTTTCTATATGGTTTTTGCTGGCAAAATAAAAAAAAAAAAATAACAGAAATCTGTTACTTATTTCAAATTATTCATGCGATTTCTAGGATTAACCCTTTTCCAGGTGTTATGCGGAATGTTTGCTACAATTGCTAAGATAATCATTTTAGAGGTTCATTCGGACGTATCTCTTCACAAGAATTTTGTTCTGTGTATGAAAAGAAAAGCTTATAAGCATTTCTACGCCGTAATAAGAATCAGAGAAAGATTTTCTCCCTCAAGTTTCCGAAAAGCTGCATGAAAACTTCCCTACCTTGCTATACGTTTTATCGATGAGGAATTCAATTGTTAGAGCAAACAAGATCCTTTCTACCACGTGCGAGCCCGTCTATTGTAAAGCTTATCACCACGAATCTGTCACTGTCAACCAAGTAATCAATGGAAGGGAAAGCAGAGGCGAGAAAACACGGCTTTTCCGCTTACGACTGTAAATTCAAACCAATAAAAAACCGGTTGTTCTTATCTTGAAGGCGACCGAACGAGAAGAAAAAGCACGGTTCTACGGAGTTCGGCGTAGATAAAGAAAATTTGTATACACCTGCATTAAAAAAATAAGCACCTATAAAACATGCACAAATCTGATTAATCAATATCTCTGCAAAATAAACTCACTTGGAGAAAATCCATTGAGAAATGATCAAAAGTATGAAAACTCTAAACTACGAATTCAAACCAAAATATTATGCAAATTCCACTTAAATCAACCAATTAAATCAAAGTGAGCAAACAGGAGACCAATTGAAACAATGCGCAGTTCACCTTATGTGCCAGATACCAGTAAAAAGATCAATGCACGAGCAGGACACTGATAAAAAGATCAACGTGCATCTAAAACAAATATTCTCTTACCGCCAAGCACTCCATTGGCGATCATAAGAGGAACGATTCAAGTACGCGCTCTGAACTACAGGCTAACCTATACAGGATCTAGCATTTATCTACTATCAAACAAACATGCACACACACTATGAAAGATTTAGGGTAAAATTTAAGTTTAAGGTAGGCAGCCGTTCCTCCCCACCTTGGATCACCAACTTTTTGTCGCCAAGAGTAAGACAGTTTAGCGATGTGAGATTATTTGTTTTGGGTGCGTAGTGAGTGTTTTAATGGTGTCTTGTGCACACTATGCCTGCAGCATACGAGAAGGGAAAATTTTGCTTGCGCGTCATTTAAGTGGGTTCCAGGCAAATTTTTTAAACTGAAAAACACAAGAGCGGCTTGGTTTTCAGCAAAGAGGGGAACTAGTAACTTCGCTTTTTCATTGAATGTGAGTAATCTGCGTTTTTTCTTAAGCCCAAAGTACTTGCATCAAAACGTTCCTTCGTCAAAATGTCAAGAGTAGCGAAGAGCATGCCGGTCTAAACAAATCCAAAAATGTCAGAAACTGGAACGATGTGCATGTCAGTCGAAACAAATCCACAATCAAAACTGTCAGAATCAAACTGTAGAAAACCAAACGAATTATTATTCAAATGTTATTAAACTGACAAATTAAATCGAAGATAGCACAGAACAATCCAATTAAAACAATTCGTAACACACCAATATAATGATCGCTGCGTGCGCAAGACACAAAATATCTAATATATCCATAACTCTAAAACTTATTTATAAACAATTGAATACAGCAGAAGTAGGAGTTACAACCGTCAATGACTCAAAAGATCTCACCCGTGACCAAAAACAATGCTTTTTTAAATGGCTTGCAGCTGTCATATGGAAAATCCCTACAGAGTAAAACAACCTTTCCTTCAAATGGAGTAGACATTTTGTAAGATTCTCATGGAGACTGTCAAGTGCTAAAAAAACATGATAAACAAACATCTGCCCTGTCCCTGCAAATATATCAAGAAAGAAAAGCTTTAGACCTCTGAATTGATTTTCATATATAAGCATTCAATACGGTTTCAAATACAATTCTTTGTTTAGTATTAAATTTTTCTTCATTTGTGTTCGCTTTAGATTGCCCCAGTAATATGACATAAGAAAACATCAATGGAATGTCTGTATAGGTAAATTTATGTATGGCAATTTGAGTTTTCTGAGTCTCAAATCGTAAGTCTTGAGAAGTATATTAATTTCGGCAATTGCATATGAAGGTGTAGTTTCACAAAATATTCCATGGACAGTTTTTATATTATCAAAACACACTGCACCAGGTTTATGTAACAACAACATTCGAAGGTAGTATCTATCAGTATCCCATATATTTATAACTGCCATTCTTCCAATTACATTATGTCTTCAACGTTAGCATTATAACACAGGAGAATTATATCCGAGAAAATCTAAATTTGGTTGTTCCATCAGGACCATTTTTAAAATGTTACATTATATTAGTTGATGCATTTGTAAACATGATTTACATTTTGTAAACAGCGTTCATTATTATCCATAAAATAACTATTAGCTTCAATGGAATCACATTTTCGATTCAAAAGTCATTGCAATTACTTATTCGTTTTTGGTGATATATAAGCGTATTTTCGCCTATTTCTATTATCTATATATCTTTAAATTGAGGTTTCAGTGACACGGCGAGCCCTCTTCCGAGCATTTCTAATTATATTTTGCAGCTCCATATATTAGCTAAGCGAAGTTTGGAAAAACGATCAAAAGATTGTGCGGCGGTTTGTTTATATCTGACTGTTGCCATTCGACAATAACAAATAAGCACGATTTCTGTCCAAGTACGATATTTTTTTATTTAATTTAATAATTTAAATTTGAATTAAAAATTTTAAAAATCGGCTCGGAGGTGCACATCTTCTGTATCCAAAGTATATCTGTGCCAAATTTGGTAGCTCTATGTTCTACGGTCTGTTCTGTACACCGCCAACAGACACACACATACATTTATCTTTATTAGTATTAGAGATTATTTCTGCTAATAACTTCGGAAAATATTATCTAAAGAAATTTTTATTTATTTTAAAATTCAAAATATTAATGACTCAACTTTACCCTACAGTAACTAAAGTACATAATCTCCTGTTATTTTAATTTTATTATTATAAAAGAATTTAAAATATCAAAACTATTGAACTAAAGTTGAATAAATTCGGAACAGAAGGATACCAACACATTGAAGTACATCTAAAATCAGCATGCTATAAAGCTTTTCATTAAATTGCCTTAGATTTCATCCTTTCTTTATGTATACAGGATGATTCAAAATACGTTTCCAAACTTTCAGAGCAAGTCAGGCATGTGATAAGCATCCAAAATCCCAGAGGAATATGAGCGTGAAAACATCATCTGGAGACAGCAGACGGCATTTAAAGCCTGTACTTCTTTGTCTGGGCTGGTAAATGAAAATTAGAGTTGAAGCAATTAACATTTGAAAAGCCCAGTGAAAATAATAAGATATTGGTTTTTTTTAATTTTAGGATGCAGCGCTTTTTGTTAGCTTACTGGATGCAGATTTATCATCGTGAATAAGAATGGCATAGAATATGAGCGTCTTAAAGTTAATATTTCTAAAATGTATGCCTCCTTTGTTAGCACGAAGTGTTATGCTTTTGGAAATTTTTTCATCTATCTTTCCTCTTGAGAATTTACAACTTTTGGACAGCTTAAAAAATAAAAATAACTTTATGTAAAGAAATAATTTCTAAATTTTATTAGCATCGGCCTTTTCTGCAAAGAGTTTATTTTATAAGAAGGCTGGTGAGATGAATACTAGCCTAGTTAATGGCAATTAGTTTGTGTGACGAAAATGAAGAGGCGTCGTTGTAAAATGGCGAGGTTGTTACAAGCTCGTTTTAGACTGTAGTTCACAACTGAAACGCCATTTTGCTACGAAACACTTATATTTTAAAATGTCCATCATATTGAAGTTCAGCTTTTAATTTTTCAGAGGATTAATATTTCTGCATTTTGCGAGATATATTGAAAGGTGATTTGATACATGAGCAACAGTTTTCTATGCCTCTTTATCTATTACTAAGCTGTAGCGAAAGTTACAGACTCTAAATAAGTTTTATTGAGATTTTATGTTCCAATACATATCTATTTATAAGGCTTGTATCAAAATAAGCAGATTAATGTAGACTTTCAGTTGTAACTTTGTTTGCTTATGTGCAGTGAGAAGGCATGTAATGTTTATTTACTGTTTTTATTATATTTGCGTAGAATTTGTAGCTCTTAAATTAACTTTCTTATGACTGTTTTTTTGGTAAAACCCAGTTTAAAATCGTCAGTTTTGTTTTGTGAGAGAAAGAAATCAAATCAAAAAATCATTAATTGTTTTAACTGAATATTAACATAGTTGTTAAGATTAATTGCTTGCTGAGACAAAATAAAATTGCAATGATTTCTCCCATTTTTCTATCTTTTTTGCTATTTATTTCTGCATTTTTTTATCAGTATATAATATTTCACTATCAGTACTTCATATGCATTTATGAATGGTCTTAGTGAATCGATACACGTTTTATTTTACAAGAAACCGGTAATTGTAATTAATAGAGTTTTCATCCTTGTATTTTTTGACAACAATGTGTTCAATACAAATCCTTTCTAAATGAAAAGAATTTCATAAAATGAATCCAAAAATTCAGGATATTTGCTTACAACAAACGCTACATACAAAATATCCAAGCGGCAATATCTTTATATTGCCGATTGAAGGGAATTTTTTCTACTATTTTTTTTTCCTATTCCAAGAAAAAAAACGAAATTGTTTTTACACTCTGTATTTAGATAGCTTTACAAACGGGAATAAATAAGGTTCATGTCAAAAAAAGAAATTATCTTTTGCATAGATTTGAAAATTTGTAAAATAAGTATTACCACTTTTAATATTGAAAAATTATATATATAAAATTATGAAACTTGACACAAACAAAACTAAATACCATTTCATCCCCTTCATGTAAAGCCTGGAGTTTAATTTCTAGGCTGGTAATTGAAAATTTGTGCTCTTACCATTTGTTTGGAATGTGATATGAAAACGTCAATGTGACAATAATTTTCGCAATAGCTCCATATTTGCCAAAAATGTATCATTATTAAGATGTCTCATGCTAGGTAATATTCTTGACTTGTTGCTGCAACTATAGAAAAAAGACAAAGACGATTTATGCTTGCGTGTGATAAACGATAGCAGCGCCCACATTTATTGAAATCGGAATTAACTACTTCTGATTCTCTGATTTCCAACGAAATCCAACCTAAATGACGCCATGTTGGACGTCAATTAGGCAGTGCGATTCAGTATAAAATTTATGGTTATGAGTCATGAAGTAGGAGGCAGTTATTTGAACTTTCCTTTTGGATATGGCCAGTTTTGCAGCAATCTGAAATCTAAATAAATACACAAAATTGTATTGAAAACACAGGGTATAATAATTTTTTTCAAAATATTATTTACAAAAGTGGCATATATTTTGACCAGAAAAATATAATTCAGATTCACATAACCACATTTTCTGCAAGGTCGCACTAAATATTCTCTGTGTCTTCCTGAAAATTTTTTTCCCACTATTCCAGTCCTTGAACTTTTGATTGTAAAATGTTTCTAAAGAAAACTAATTTGTCAACACTCTATCAATTTTGTTCAAAATACATCTTCAGTAATTTTGTTCAATATGGCAGATTTTTAGAGGGTTCACGATTAAGCCTAGTATCACGACTCTAAGCTTATAATGGTCGTGATATTTTTCCTTCTCTTCACAACTGATTTGCTCTCACCTGCCTCAGATCTATGAAAAGCCTCTTCTTTCACCAGCATCTTATTATTTTGCTTCGTTATAAAAAAGTCTTTGTCTGGACGAGATTAAAATAGCATCTAGCAGGTTGTTTTACGAAAATGCTGCTGATTTTCATCTAATTATATTCGAGATTATCTCACTCTAACGTTTAAACTGTAACACTTTCGGAAAGAATTTCTTCTCAACTTCGAACTCATTTTCATTTCAATTCGTACAAGCAAGCGGACCAGGGGAATAAAATAATGTTCTCGAATGGCGGCTCTATCTTCTTAGGTTGCCTGGAGGTTGCTAAGCCAACAACATTAAAGCATAATCAACAGTGTGGTGTTATTGCTTCTGCTTCCACACCTATCAGCCATACATATAAGGCCCTTAACACCTATGAAGTCCGTGTTCTGCAGCCAGTGAAACAACGCTGATGAAATTTTATTGGAAGCTTTTGGGAATTTATGTCCCGTCAAGTGTATATGCATTCTTTATTGTTGGTCAAGGGATCTTCCAATGAGACGTGTACGATGGTGGAGTTATATAGACACAGCTATCTACTATAATTTGCCAACACGACAATTATTTTCCCTAGGAAAAGTTTTTCGGCAATCAAAGAATAAGGTAATTAGGTCCTCCATCTTCTCTATTCTAAGAAAAAACCACCGCAGCTCGATTTAATTTATCGTGTATTTAATTATAAAAGCCTGCTTCTCTTCCTCAATATTAGCTTCTTTGATCTTCTCATTCATTTCTAGCATTTGGAACAAACATCAACACTAGGCGAAAAAACATATAATTGCCATGGTGTTAAATAGGTTTTGAAATTTCAGAGAAAAACTATGGACATCAAAAATCTTCCTAAATCGAATTCATCATGTCCCTCAGTCTCGAAATGACTTTCTTTGTTTTATCAAAACGTACGTGGTATTCGCACTAAAACAGCTGATTTTTTCAGTTCTGTGACTTCTGATGATCAAGATGTTATTTCAATTACCGAGGCATGGCTTTCTGAAGATATTGATTCCTTGGAACTTTTCGACAATAGATACCTTGTATTCTGATGCGACCGTGGTTCCTCATCTAATTCTTGCAGACGTGGTGGTGGTTTTTATAGCTATTTTTTCTCCCTGTATTTTGGATTTTTGGAGTGCATCTCGAGGCTGTCTGGATTTCAATCAAATGAAATCACAAACCAAAAACGCTTTTTTGTGTTATTTATTTTCCTCCTTACTCTCGTGCCTACACGTATGTAGAATATTTTGAATGTTTTGAAAAATTTCGATGTGTTGATTATATTCTCATGTGTGGCTATTTTAATTTATTTATATATGTTGATTTTGGTGATCATAAGAACACAATTCTGAATGAATTATCCAATTTTATGAATAAGTATGATTTAGGGTCATTTAACAATACTTTTAATTGTAATAATACAATTCTTGGATTCATTCTAACTGATATTGATTTTAGTCCTATTTCTGTCTGGCACAGTGGTAGTCTTTTGATTCCCGTGGATAAACATCATCCTGCTCTGTCAGTTTCCGCATGTTTTGTTGTTGTCCACCTCAATAAGAGCCTCAATAAGAGGAATGTGAATACCGTTAGATATGATTTTAAAAGGGCTGATTACTTCTAACTATGTAGTATTTGTTCTGTGGAACGGATTGAAATTTTTTGCTTGATTTTATTGACAGCGACGATGCAGTTTTTAGCTTTTATAACTGTCTAAATTATGTTTTCAGCCGAACCATTCCTCTGAGACAAGTTATTACTAAGATATTCCCCTTCTGGTATTCCTTTGAAGCTAGAAGATTGTTAAAAAGGAAAGCCATGGTCCGTAGGTTAGATTTAAAAGGTGAAAATCCTGAATCACTTGATGTATTTAGAACTTTGCGCTCTGTCGTTAAGTATAAACCCAAAAAGATAATCACACATATCTGCTTCTCACGGAAAATAATCTAATTTCGGATACTGAAAAATTTGGATTTTATTTTAAAAATAAAAACATCAATTCACCTAAAAGTTTATACTATAATAAAGTGTGTTATGAAATGATGGTGATATCGCAAATGCCTTTGCTGACTTTTTTTAAGATCCGTATAAAGTAATTTATCCTTGATCGCTGAGGAGCACAAGGCACAGGTCGTTAGCATACGGTTGGCCCAGTGTTGCCATCCATGGTTGGCCAGCGGTACGGATTGGCACTCTGTCTTACGGTTGGGCCAGCCAGGTTTTCCTATATGAGCCTATGATGGCCCAGCCAAAGTTTTCTTATTTTTTAGGTCTATATACACATACATTTGAAAAAAACTGGAATTTTTAAATGCGGGAATTTTGGAAACTTTTGTAGGAAGCAACTATTTTGACAATGTTTACATGACTAATAAACTTCTTACTGGACGATTACTTTACCTTTTTTATGAAATTATACGCGTATACAAATATACATGATTACTATATTGTTGCGGATAACTTATAGAAGTTAAATAAACACTATGCAGTTTTGGTGTTTAGAGGATGGAAATAGAATCTGCTTTGATATTTTTTATTAGCGTTATTTAAAAGAAATTCAACCAAAAATAGTCTGACATTATCAGGGAACATCAACATGCCTTAACATGTAATCTGTAAACTGAAATTACCATTAGACGACTAAGATATTACTTATTCGACTAATGAAATTCCATGAGTTCTACATAACGTTTTGTATTAAACAGTGCTGTTATCACTTTAATTTAGCTTACAGCATTTTAATAAAACAATTCAAATTACATACTTTAACATGATAAAAGTCAAAACAATGTTTTGCTTCAAAATGAAGTTTGAAGTTTTCAGATATTTATGGTAACAAATTTATAATATGTGACATTATGCACAATATTAAGATTGGGTCATTTCTATTTCTGTAAATAATCCGGACATAAAATACGAACAAATTTCAAAATTCTCTTCCCCCCCAGTCTTACACCACATGTTAAAACATTACTCCTAGTGTGCATGTTATATTTTAGGTATCCTTGCGGCAGTATTCCGCCACTTCAATCTTTGCATCATAAAGTTTTAACTGCGTCTGTGGAAACCCGCACCTTCGTTTAATGGAATCATGTTCCCTCTGTCACGACTGATTTGGATAATCAGTACTATACCATGTCAATTGTTAAACAAGAATTATAATTTTCCCTAATGTATACTTTTTTCTTAGTACATAAATTAGAATCTAAACTGTTAGGGAAGAAAAGCTATGTGAAAAAGGAAATGCCATTTGTCAACTTTAACAGTTTTCGCTTTATTTTAGAAATAAAATAGTTAAATACATCTTACTTCGATGTGTATAAAATATTTATAGAAAAAATGTTCATTTGGAATATCTTTAAACTCAATGCTTCGAGAACAAATTTAATAATTTAAAATTCATATTTCATGTTTCGGACATATATATTATAATGTAGATACTAAGGAGTCACTTATACACATAATCATATCATGAATTTAAAAATAGGTTTTAATTATGCCCAGCAAACTATAAGATGTGTAAAAGCACTTTTTTTATATAAAAAGCCTTGACTTAAGAAAAGTTAGAAATAAAATTACAAACAATTAAATGCATACATAGAAGGAAGATTGCTGATATAATTAAATTAAGAGATAATAATATATAAATAATTACTATAAACCGCTTATTTCAGGGCTCATATGAGACCATTTGGCTTGGGTGGTCCTCCTGTAGGAAAATACTACCCCAACAGCGCTCTCATAAACATTCCCCTACTTGCATTTTAAAATAAAGAATAAAGTTATATAGAGATATTTGGGAATTTTATTGGAAGATTGTTTTTAAAAAGGTCTATTTTTTTCCTTCTGAATTTTTACAAATATCCGAAGTAATTGATTTACTATCGTGCTTTAATGGATTCTATTTGAGATATTTGTATTCCAATAGTTGAATCTATTAACATTAAAAATATCCATAATAAGATAATCAACGTGTCAGCTGGATCGAACGCCCTCAGCCACGTGTCTGTAGAGATCCAGCTTTTTCGACACGACTCGGTCTTCACGCTTTCTCCCTTTTCCTCTGGAGCAACGTGAAGAGGTGTTCAAAACACCCCAGGTATAGAGCGGAAAATCTGGTCTCACGCATTATCGCTGCTGCAGTGACTGTTGGAAAGTTCCAAAGGATCCGTGTCTCCATGCTGCGCCGGTATCAATCTTCTATAAGAACTGGCAGCCGCGACATTCAACAGTCACTACGATCTCTCTTTATATAATAACAGCAAGGATTTGAAGAGTAAAATAATCATCATGATCTTATAAAATAATTTTCACTCTCTCTTTCCGTTTTCGTGTTTTCTTCTCGGCATGAGAACACATGACAATTGCATTTCCGGCACTATATTGTCTTTGCGTAAACTATCGCTAACAGAAATTTGTACAGACTTTAAGGAATCGTCCTGTTTATGTTATTTAACAAAGAGAACAGTAAAATACTTCATATTTTAAACGTGTTTATATATTTGCTTTTCTTCGTATTTGTTCTTAAATGTCTAAATTCAGTTCATAAAGACGTAAGAGTAGTTCTTTTATTTGTTGTAGAAATTTTCGTGAATTAAAGATTCTGAAAGTGAATTGAATTATCGTGCAATACTAGTCGTTTCTTCTTTAAATAAAAATTAACAAATAAATTTGAAACTTGCAAATTCAACTTTAATTCTTTAAGGACTCTTGCATGCGCTTCAAGTTATTCTGAAATCATCAGGATTTTTTGTTTTTTATTAGTAATTAAATATTTTTGCATGTCGTCATAAAATCCTTATACGCCAAAACTCTATTATTTCATTTTTTCAAAAAAAATTACATTAATATGATAACACGAATGAAGTGTGAATTATAATGGTATTTCTGAATTTTTTAAAATTAAAATAATTATTTAACTTTTAATTGGAATGCACTATCTTTTTTAATTAGAAAAAATTATTTTTATTGTATTTGTAATTTTTATAGCAATCAGCTTAAGATTCAGATGCAAAAACGTAAACTAAAAATCGCACACTTTAGGTGAAAGCAAGCGTCCCAATAAAGGAACAGTTGCTAATTAATCGGTTAAACAAAATGTCCTTTTCCAAGAAAGTTATGCGTTTTGACATTTTCATGAATTGAAAAGTTAGGTTTTATTTTTTTATGCTTTGTTTTTAATTTTTACTTATTTATTTTTTGTGAAATACTCAGGATGTGCACGAATAAATGCGAAGTGTTGGATTGAGAAAAATACAGGTAATCTGAAAAGCTAGGTAAATAATTCGTGTGTAAGGAATATAGTTTTATTTTTTGCATATGTATATTGAATAAAAATTTGAATTATTTTACAATCTACAAAAGCAGTTCTTTAAAATTAATGCTAAATTAACGATTTTTTGATGTCTAAAATTTTTAATACTAATGATTATGTTCAAAGTTCTTTATAACAAAAGAATATTATTTTTGAAATATTCAATTTTTTTCAGAAAACCTGGAGAGAGTAAAACAAGCATCAATATACACTAAATATGAGAAGCAGCCCTTCTGTTTTTGCAAAAATATGAAATTCATTACGCAAATATTATAAACCGAAATAATTTACTCAGCATATTTTTAAAACTACATTTTTGCAATTTTAAAAGTATTTGAAAAAATTATAATTTCCATTTTTTCATTCTATGAGTCATAGATCAAAAATTTTAGCTTGTAACTTAAGCTGCGACATTAATGTCAGATAAAAGAAACTTTTATAATCAAATAAAAGGACTCGATTTTTTCTTCGTCTTATAAGATAGAAATGCTGGATAATTCCTTTTTCCACAAACCTTATGTTGTACTTTCATAAATTTTTTATGTAATGAGTTAAGAAAAAATCTTTAAATATATGAAATGACTTTTCAATAAGTATTGAAATATGAGACAGAGAAAATCGATGATTTTTTTAAATTTCGATATCGCCTCTGTCATGTATTTGAGAATACAAAAAAAAATTTATGCAATTGAAAAAACTACTTTAATCGGAATGAGCTGAAATTTCAACTGGCCGCATGACAGCCTCCTCGATGAATATCAGTATAAATATTTTAACTCGGATTGCTATTTTAAAAATTGAGATTCCTTTTTGGTAAAATAGCTTTCGAATTCAATGAAGCCACGGATCGTTGTATTGTATCGAGGCTGGTTTTAAAAACTAGGTGCAATCGTAGAATGCTACATAGAAGAATTATCTCTATGGCAGATGCTTCTTCCGTTAAAAAAATTTGCCGCGGTTGATATATTACAATTTAGTGAACATAGGACCACGAATCTCTTTCGTTTTATAAGGGATGGCAGTTTTTTGAAAATAGAACTTGATTTTGGACTTTGCTTGCGACAGCTAAAATATTTATATCTTGCTGAAAATATAAACTATTTTTAGAAAATACGCAATCATTGCGTAAAATACAAACCATTTCTAAAAGTTATGAAATGATCATCGGCGTTCAGGAAATGTGGCGGGAACTAATGTTCTTCTCCATCCATCTTTAGTTGGTCCCGAAATAACCCCAAAATAAGTGGCGAATCCAGGAGAACTGTGGGGATATGAACTAAGAGAACTAAACTAAACTAAATTCTTGATTTTTTTTACAAAGTAACTACACCTGTTTTTAAATCTCTTGTTTTTAAAAATAAAGCGTGTCAACATTAACTTTCTGGCTAAAGAGATTCAAAAATCTTTCTCTTTTTTTAGTCATTCCTCCGTACTTGTAGGATTAAAAAGCTATCGAAAATATTTTCGCATTAATTATTTCATTGTGCTTTTTATTAAATTATCTGACGTATTGTATGATCTTTGTGGTGATTCTTATATCAGGTAGGTAAAGTTTAAGTGCTTTTTACTTATATAAACATGACTCCACGACTGATGCAAATTTTTTTTTATAATTTTTCAGAACCCCAGATCAAATCCTGGATTTCACTTTCACTGCCCCCGTGACAGAATAATCACTCTAAATTGCTATTTTCCTACTATTCTCCGCAACGTTGTGAACCATGATAGTCTTGGTGACTTCATTTTTTTAACCTCTTACTTATTCTTTCATTCTTACATGCTTTCATTTTGGACTACACATTGCATTTAACCTGATTCATGGTGATCTAAAGAATGAGGTGATCAAATAAACAACTTAATTCCCGGCTATTCACAGGTTTTCCTTATATTTGTTACAAGTCTCATCTTTGTCACTCACACACTTTAGTCTTTACCTCATCAAATACGTTTTTGCTAAAAAAAAAATTCTAGCTAAATCTTTTCAAGACTTCTCGTCTTTATAAGTTCATTGAAAGATTAAATTCAACCAACTCTTCTTGGCTTGAGCTTGCCTTTATACTTTTCAGCAGGAAGTAACTCATTATGTGGAAGCCCGGCGTAATCTCTAGAAAGTTCCACGAAACCAGTAGAAGTGGTGGGGTCCTTCTAGAAGAATTCCCTTTGTCCATAAGTTAACTTTGTCTCAAGGTCATGGAAATTTATCCTTAAAGTCCTTAAGTTGTCCTTAAGGTGTATCTCAGGAAACAACTTTATAGCTTTGTAACAATATATCCATATGTTTTCAAATTATTGGTACTCTACAAAGAGTGAGATTCAAATTAGTGAAACGTTATTTCCAGGGTATATTAGTTAGAGTTTGTAAAATTAACAATGCCTCAAAAGAAATCGACTATTCTTAATTTTAATAATCGTCGAAAAAAAAACGCTAAAATTCAATAAAAAAATTATGGCTATAGGGTGAAATAACTGTTATCATCGTTGTCATGACGATAGGGGATTAAAATAACTGTTTACATCATTGTCATGGCGACCAGAAACTCTCGTCACAGTGACGTGACTATACTTCCCCTATCCCATTGGTGGCATACTGTCTGTCTTAAATGCAATCTATCATCCCTAAATTTATGAACAGATGCCGAAATGGCAATTCATTGAAGTGTAGAAATTTACACACACTGTAGTGAATACTTTTAGCTTGTTTTCAATTTGGCAAATTACACCTATTTTCCACCCCGTATTGTTGACGATTACACTCACATCCAAGTACGTCCAGATCATCATGTCAGATCGATGTAAATCGGTTTCAGTCAAATAAGAAAAGATGCCATTGGCAATGTTTGAGAGCAGCAGAAGAGGGTGAAGTAATAACGAACAGAGAACCTGGTTCTTATGAAGTGAATAATATTTTCTTTTATGGTTCTTCAGAAACTGCTTTGGGACTATACTCAATCCGCAAAATGAATTCCCATATCACACCCAAGCGGTGGAACGATGTATAAAGCTAGTAGCCGAATCACAAAAAAGCGTCAGTTTCCAATTCCAGAGATGGTTTTATAAGAACTACACTTCTTTAAGATATTCAATGCCAAATTTTTCAGAAGCAAATCTTGGCTAAAATTACCAAAAAAAGCTAGAGCAAAGGACTATATTTGAGTTAAATTAAAATTTTACACAATAAGAAACAACTTTTGTTTCAACGAAAAGTTATCAATTTTTTTTAATTGTAATGCTATTCTTCGTGTAAAATGTGTACATTATTTTTCATTTATTTATCTTTCCCACACTTTGTTCTACTAAATAAACCTCTAGCTGCATGCTGAAGATGTGATTTTTTTCTATTATTGTCAGAAAAGTTATAAAAAAATTATATTTTCAGAAAAGTTTAGGGGCGATACGCTACCGCCAGATGTAAACAATGAAAAGCCATTTTTTACGTTTGCTTATCTACCTAGAGACAGAATTTTCCACTTTTCTCAGCTTTCGAGAAAAAAGTCTTTCATTACACCGCCATCACTTTTTTAAGCGATGTCATAGTATCTTTCACCAATGTTATAACTTCTTCACATATGAACTTGTTGATACAAATTATCAAATGAAAATATTTTCAAACTTTAATAATGCTTTAGAATATTGTTTTATAACTACAGTGTCGAAACATTATGACATTTTGCTCTTTTCACCTGGAGGACGCGCATCAGGCTAAAGAAATTTATTACAGAAAGAAATCAAACTCTATACAGAAAAAAACCAGATTCACAGTAGCTGCATTAAAGGTCATTTACTTGCTGACCACAGGTATTTCAAGGGGTACTTCTCATTTTCTATCTCAGGAAACAAAAAAGGTGGGACTCTCAAGCCGATGCGCACCCTCACGTATCTGTGTTGGGTTTCCTAAATAGAACCACATAGATACAGACAATTTATCATTATTCAGATTAAAATATGAAAAGAAAACATTAGCAAGGAATTTAGCTAAAATATCAACTAATTAAGAATCAGTCACTTTAAATGAAAAAATAAATTTTGTTGATGCACTTAGTTAAGATCATAAGTCAGATTCACAGAAGGGGCCGGAGAATTGATCCTATATTTTTGAATTTAGAAGTCTGGAGTTGAAATGTTGCTTGGCAAACGGTAAAGATTACTTGAATTAAAATGAGCAGGAAAGGATCTGGAAAAATATGAGAACTTTCATAACATCGTGATTAAAAAAGTACTAGATTGGTATATGAGATATGAAATTTTTTTTTTGTGGGCATCCTGGATGTACTCTTTTCCTAACAATTATTCTTATCCGGTAGAGCAGGAAAGAGCTAACATTAACGTCTCCATTGAGTTAGAAAACAAAGCCGTTTCTAGCCAGGTAGCTTCGTTCTACAGAGAAAATGGAAAATTCGTAGCAACTTCAAGCTTCTCATTACATTATGCTGCAAATTTTGAATAGGCTTACATCAAATGGCCATCTGTCTCGATTATTATTTAAAATTTATAAGTATTGCTATTCAAAAATGTTTAATATACATTTGAATAAAACCATTCATGTAGTTAAAAATTTATTTTTGAAATAAAAAGTAAAAGGTTTAAGTGGAGAATAATTCATACTACAAAATAAAAAAATTCTAGGTCCAATAGTTATATTATTTCTCAAGATATCAATAAAAAATTCAAAATTTTAACAATAAAAGACTCAAAATTTCATTTGTTTTACAACTGCAAAACAAAGAATGGGTGAAATGCTGAAACTTGAGATTCCAGCATAAATATTTATGTAGTTTCAAGAAATTTGTTCTAGGAAAAGAAAATCATGTGTTCCTGTGGAAATTTTCAAATTGGAGTGCTTATTATAAATATGTATATGATACAACAATTTTAAACATGAAAATCTTTCCCACTAGACCTAATTTCTGAATATTGGTACTTTTGCATCTAATACGCTATGAACGACTGGAAAAGGTGCGGGGAGTGACATCTTTCCGCTGCTAAGAGCTTTTCCTATTTCCACACTACAACAAGCGATAATGGTGTCAAAATCCTGTTAAACGAAACCCTTCCAATGTCAGTGGTTTCCGGCGAAATTTGTTGATTTGGAAGCTAAAGTGTACCTGAGACTCACATACCAGAACTCCCCACGTGCATATAAATGATGGGATGATTACAAAATGGGTAAATTCTGGTTGGAACAGCATTTCAGAATTATCACGTCCTCTCGTCGTCTGGGGCGTCTTTAAAACAGCCGGGACCATCCCAATAAAGCCGTCCTGTGGCTGAAAAACGGTGAATTAATCTAATATATTAAGTAATATTATTAATACAATAACAGAAAGTATGAGAAACAGACCAAATTTATTCCAGAAATGTATATTCATGTCTTAATCTTGTAATCTCTGACAATTTCTGATAACTTTGGAAAATGTTATGTAATGGATGTTTAGTTGTTTTAAATTCAAATATTATCCATTCAATGATCTCAGTTTTTAAGTAATACATTAACTTCAGAAATTTAACATGGTTCCTGTTATTTTCTAAATTCATTTAAAAGAATAAGAATCCTAAAATTAATTTAAATTTTTGAAATTTCAAAAGGCTTGTTGCCTTATCCCCTTCATATTGTTTTGAAAAGAATGATATCAAGATTGATACTGATGCCTTTAATGAGTAAAGAGAACCAAATAAATTGCAGACCTTATTGCACAACCTTCAGGACGTATAGTCTACCACAGGTACTCGCTTTTATATTGCTCTTGGGGAATTGCGGCGATGTAAAGGGCGACATAAACGAATAAAAATCTCAAGCGTTGTCCAATATACAACTTGACTTACGTTTTTGTATCGCAGGTGTGATGACAAAACCCAGTCAGGAGGGATTTGAATGCCTTTTCTTAGACTGATTGGAATCATAATTCAGTACATATATATGATTTGGTTGAAGACTTTACGTTCCTTTGTTCAGTATATTAATAGACGAACCAATTTGCACACTTTGACGGATTATTAGTAATTTGATACGAATCTACAATTTTGATGATGAGACTATTAACGCAAATTCTATCAAAACTTTATCTTTTTTAAGTTTGTGAATATCATATTCAGAGAACATGCAGACTTTCCTTGGATGGTTCATTACAAGATTTATGGGAAATCTACAAATTTGGGTGAGGAGCAACATACTACATTATCATACATCTATCTCAATCTACTTTTCCAAAGTTATCCAGTTCACAAACGACAAGGCGACATACACACACACACATTATTCCGAAATTGCGGTTTTTTTTGTCTTAGAGTCTACAAAACATTGGTTCGCCAAATCTGAAATTATGCAGATCTCCTCGAGACCCTACGGTTTCAGCCGTTTAGCACATTCCACACTTTTGGGACGCCGTTCAGGAAATGACAATGAACTGGATTCATTATTTAATGAAACGGTCGATTCAGAGCTACCTCTGTCTGTTGATTGTAGATCTTCCTTGAAAAAACCATTAAAATGGTTTAAATCGTCTTCAATATTGATGTCAAACCTATAAAATTAAAGCAGTTTTAAGCTTAGAGGAGGAGCTCGCTTGTTCTGCTTAAAATATTCGTCAATAATATTTTCTATGTGACTAAGAGGCATAGAGGACTGCATAAAAAAGTAAAGTTGTGATTTTCGATGGACAGTTATTGACTCAAAAACAACATAAAAAATAATTTTTTTTTTGGCTTCATTCTATGCATTTTCCTAACTGCAAGTATTTAATCTCCTTGTTTAAGAAATTGCTTCATTTTGGCCAAGATTAGATTGGATAACCCTTTGCATTTGTTTTATCATACGAGTGAGGTGATATTTTAGCAGCGGGTTCTCACCTAAAAAAATATGTTCGATTTTAATATGTGTCTTTACCTACAAAGATATTTCCTGACCTGTAGTAAGCACGCTCCTACGGTACCGAATCAGACTAAATGGGGTAGAGGGAAATTTTATATTCTGATTGTTGAAAAACCTAAATATATGATTAAATGAAAAATAATGAATATATTTTTCCCCAAGTTGTCAGCATTAAAAGCAATGAAATATTTATTAATTTTCACGAACACAGAATTCCAGAAGGAAGCATTCTACTCATATTATGAAAAAAACAACTTATCTTCTTCAACATCTAAAATTCAGACACGGATAATATCTCTGCTATCCCATTTGAACCTAATTTTATAAATTTGAACTCCTTGAGAAATAAGCGAGGGATCGTATTGAAGTTGTCTAAGCAGTGGTTGTTAGACTGGTTATAATAATTAAATGTGAAATTATTTTTAATAATGTTTTCATTTCCTGTTATGTTCAATAATAGTATTTTAAGAATTGGAATGAAACTTAGAATTCAAAACATAAGTTAAAGCTAATTAGTTAATTCGGTTCGTTAACTAACTAAGCTCTTAACCCTACTGAAAAGTACATTTCTGCGGATAGTTGGGAGATATATGATATAGGTGTAAATGAAATATAACCAGTGGTCTGCCCTGGACTTTCTCGTATACTTCCTAACAAAGATTATTTACCCCTATTCGCATAAAATTACAGTGAACCTAAGAAAGGTCCGGAAATAGGATTATTCATATTACTCTCATAGAACACGTAAATACATCAAAATGAGTAAAATAAAATACGTCAGCGGGAATTAAATGCAGCACGAATAATACATGAAGGAAATGTAAGAAATAAATATGGCTTTGCGTCATGGTATTATGCAAAACTCAATATACAATTTTAACATCTTTTTTTTCTACCGTTGAAACTGAAGTAGGCTCATATACAATTAGGTTAGAGAACATCATGCAATTTTTATTTTATATAAGTAATTGCGTTTAAGGAGGCGTATGTTCAGGAAATGCATGACAATATGTTTGGAAATGTAATATTAACATTTTGGATAAGTTATGAGTAAGCCGTATAAATATTTTTTATTTTGCATTTCAAGGTCAATTCAAAGTTTCTGTTTTCCAAACATGACGAAGTTTAAATCCTGACATGGAAAAGAGAAGGAAAAAATACATTACTCTATCTAGGTTTTCAAGTCTCGAGATATGGGAATACCAATCGATGAGATGTCAGTTGTCGGTTACCAAGTAGATGCAGCAATCGGATATATCTTTTAGGCCCTTTTTGATTTTTTTGTTGCAAAAGGTAAGTTCTGTGATTTCTGCAGATTGATGAGAAACAGTATCATTTTTTATTGATGCTCATTATTTTCTAAAAGGTAAAGCTGGCATAAATGATAAGTTTCATAAAACATTATGGTGACGTGCTAATTCGATTGGGAACAATTCACCAAAACAGTTTGTAACTTTCAATACCATTTGGTGAAAAGAGAAGATAACTATAATTTTTCTTGAAAGATATATCGTATCCGATAAATAATGTATATTTAATAAAGATTTTACAGAGATTCTATTTCAGATATTTTATTTCCAGCCGACTGAGTCTTAGGTACACGATTTTTACCACTTTCCCCTATTGCGGAAAAAAACACATGTAACTGAAAAGCCACCTTTTGATATGAACTACCTGCTTTATGCATAAAATTCTTATTTCGTTTTGAAAGTCATGAAGAAGGAAATTTCAGTAGATTTATTTAAAGAAAATAATCACAATTTGTAACAACTATAAACATTGTCGTCTATTTTTTCATTTCAAAGTCTCAGCTCTCATTTATTATACTAATAATTGGAAAACATATCTACCGAAAATTTCCTTTCCATTATTTGAAAACAATAAATATATCAATTTGATGTAAATTAAAAATATATGCAATGAATTAACTTTTTTCTAAGTATTCTTTCCAAAGCAAAACATTTTAAAATGAACCGCCATTTAGAGTTAAACTAGCCATTATAAAATCTGACAGAACAATAACCGTTATAATATCAAAATATTTTATTTAGATGTTTTACAAAAAAGTCTAAAAGTCATTAAAAGTGAAGAACTGCATTTCCAAGCTTCAAATATTAAATCAATTGTAATTCACATTAAAGGTACAATCTGGAATCGAGAGAAAAGAAATAAATAAAATAATTATGTTGAAACCGTAATCAGCTCAGTATTTAAAATAAGACTGAAAATGATTTGGTTGCAGTCTTAACTTTTCTATAACCGTATAAATTTTCGGAGAGTTCTAACGAAGAAACGTTCTCAGAGTCCCTTTGAATGTACATGACGAATCTTATCATCATGGTACAGCAGGCCACTCCCCAAAAGTATGTTTAATGTATACACCGACTACATTAAAACAATACAATTCAAAAGAAAGACCTAAAATTAAACTTTTAAGAAGCATATTTATAGGCTCATCTAGGCATAATAAAAGGTTTTTTAAACAGACGAGAATATATGATGATACATTTCCGGATGCATCTTAATTCGTAAAATTACATGTTTATTTGTAAATAAACATCAAAATATTAAAACTCTTACTCGTTTCCTCACAGAAAGCTCAAATAAAGGCATGAGTGCAAAATTAATATTTTCAAAATTATGAAGCAAAAGTCTATGCACAGATTTGGGCAGGATATTTATGAGACCAGTCGAGAAAAAATTAAATATTTTTCCTATCTCGAGATAATGTCTTATCTTCTGAATAAATAGAAAAATTTTCAAAGTTTTGAAACTAACTGTAATTCTTCCTTTTCTTTCTGTGTTATGAGATTTATTTTTCACTTTGGAAACGCATTTTTCCATGGTCCCTTATCTTGGTAGTTCGATGATTCGGTTAAGATTTATTGATTCATTATAATTAGAGCGTGATTCAGGTAAAGGAAATTCATTTGACAAGTTGGGTTTTCAACTGCAGCGACTGAGTCCCATTATAGTTGCTCCATTCTCATTTGCCAAGAGACTCTGAATTGTCATAGCCTTACATACTTTCAGCGTTTTTATCTGAGAGTCTTTTATTAGCATCATGCTGAATATATGATTTACCGGATATTACTATCTGCTTCTATATTTTGCAACAGCACATTCAACGAAAATCACCTTTTACTTTAGAAGTGGTTTGTCAGAGTCTCAACTCTCTGAAATCATTTCTATCAATCGTTATTTCGACTGGTTTACGAGCATTCAAAACTGCGTACGTCGCTTTTGGAAGATGTTTATTATATCAACATATAGAACTCCTATCTCCAGTAGCAAGATTTACATGTAAGGATGCCATCACTTTCCAGTAATTCTTATATTGATTCCTGATTTCGAGATATATGGATGACGAGGGCATTATCATACCTACAGCAAAGAAATTTCAAAATTCAAATTATAGAATTAATGATCAGCAGAAAGAATTATCAGCGCAGTGAAACATTTTAGGTAGATCCTTATAAGAACTCTAGCTGGCCTAAATGTTTCTCGCGAGCGAACTTCTGGAAGAATTTCTGTAGATCTTCACTGATCATGACCCCCCTAGGACCCAGAAACCACCCTTCTTTCAAGTTTATATATATGGGGTTACACACCTCTTAAATTTTGAATCATATGGCTATTAATATTCTTTTTTTTCCTCAATCTTTGCTTTATGCAAAAGTTTTTAAAGTAGAAGGGTTTGCTACAAAAAGGTAGTAGCTGTAACCTACATTAAGAAAAATGTGTGAATATTAAAATCATGCAAACCGCACTAGACGACGTGAGAACACCCGAAGAATCAGCACTTATTTCCTTCTCCATTTTCAATAGGAAACATTCATTCAGGTAAAACGGTGGCAGAAAATCTTATATTTTTTAACTTTCAATTGTTTCTTTCCCTTCCCACTGCTGCACTCTTGATTGATGATTTCCAGTAAGTGTTCATTTCATCTCCTATATCGACATAGTTTAAAATAAAAAAAAACTTTATTCAACACAGATATTTATTTTTGCAGTATTTTCCATAATGGTTTAAACTAAAGTCTAATTCTTTTCTCTAGAAAACAACAGTGAACTTCTAATTCAAAAACATCGAACTAAGTCGCACCTTCATATAAGACATGGAGAGATATCTCTCTGAGTTTTCAACAAACATCTTCTGGTTAATTAAATTATGACATCTGTAGCAGCCATATACATTTTCCCTCATCAAAATTTTTATATTTTTTGTAAAATTTCTTATTCCGACCTAGAAATTTTAAATCTTCTACAACATGTTACGAAACATAGTAACTTTTCTTCTTTATCACCTAGTCTTCGTTGATGTTGCATTGACAAGTACAAACTTATACGATAATTTTCAAACATCATTTTCCAGCCCATAGTACTTAAGCCAGGATCTTAGTAGCAGTAATTACTAACGTAATGATGTGAAAGCACTAGAATGTGAAGGTGATAGAAAAATTTTTTCTGGAAGCCCTATTCTACGCTTAAGAAGCTGAGCATATACCAGTAAAATGCGGGAAGCCTCTATTACTAAAGACTAGTAGAGATTTGTTGAAAAATACTACAGACTCAGGCCAGACGAACCCTGATAAACTGCGTGCAGCTAAGAATAATCGTAAATTAGTTATTTGGGTACTGGGTTTTATTAAGCAGAGTAGAATTTGCATTTCTTCTGAATAGTTGCTCCCTATAGTGCCGCTTGAAGGGAAGGTTTTCTACTAAATTTTTCATGCCAGAAAAAACAAATGTGCATAGTGTCCCCACTTTAAAAAATGGGCTTATATTTTATGATTTCTTACAGAATGTCTGCTGATTGTTTGTACCTCTGTACTTATATTTCTAAAAAATTATGTATTTAGATGACTTTACAAACACATATAAATGCAGTTCATCTCAAGGCAGAAATCATCTTTTGGCATAGTTAGAAAATAAATGTCTACACTTTTAATATTTAAAATATTTCTATATAAAATTTTAAGATTTTAATATATTAATGCCGGTTATGTCTTTCCTATCGTTTTTTCTTAATATAAAGCCCGGAATTTTTTATTTCTGGGTTGGTAAAATGAAAATTAGTTTTATTACCATTTTTTAGGATGTGAAACAGAAAACAGCATCAATGTTTCAATACTTTCATAATATCTTCATATTTGCCAAATATGTATCATTCTAAAGACGACTCAAACTAGGTAATATTTTTTGACATGTTGATGTAACTAAGGAGGAAAAGACACAGAAGATTTACGCGTACGCGTAATTAAAGACAACAGCGCCCCATTTGGGGAAATCGAAATAAACTACTCTGAATCCCTCATTTCCAAGAGAGCCAACCTAATGACGCCATGATTCATCTTTGGAATGGATAAATAAATTTTTTGCTTATAGTACATTCTAGATTTTATTAGTATTATTTATTAAATTGTGGAAAATAACAAGGAAAGAAATCATCACCTCTTCAAAATACCCTGTGAACAAGATCTTCGAAATAAGAATAGTAAGTTTAAATGTTTTCAAAACATTCATCAAATCAGATTTAAATTATTTACCAATTTGTAATATTTTAAAATATGATTTCGCTTTGTAGGTGAAATAATAAAATCTTTATTTCATTTTGCTTTATTGCGGTAACATTTCAAAAATGCTTATCATATTGGTACAATTTGACGAAATGTGCATTATTGTTGTATTCCCGGTTTGTTGATAGAATTAATTCCCAGACAATATAACTTGGTAATTAAAAAAGATTTTTAAAGAAATTCGTTAATCTTTCGTTATTACTGTCGAATTGCATTATTTATTGTCAATATCGTTAATTTTTGGAACTGACCTGTAATTTAAAAGGAGCTTTCCAGTTAAAAAAATTAAATTTAAAATTCAAGAATTTTTCAAATAATTAAAGTGGTAATAACTCAACCCTTAATGATTGAACTTCGTTCCATTTTAGTAGTTTTATGAGTAGGTTTTATTCATTTTGTAATCCTAAAATTTCAAATTATTTCCCTATTGAACCTTTCATTTTCGTGGATGAATAAATTGTAGGATCAATTTATACCTATTTTTCATTTGTGATGCTCACGAAAGGTACCATGGAAATCTGATTTGAGGTGTATGTGGTACTTTGCTTTTCTCGAATTGCGTTTTGCTCAAATTGCTAAAGTCAATAATAATAGTATAAGTGATCTGAACTAATCACGAAAATGAGTTCAATGAAATAATTAGTACAGGATACAAATGACAAAATACCTATTACTAATGGAACAGCTATCATTAAAGTGATTGGTGTACACTTTTAATATTTGAAAAATTTGATTTAAGGCTATTTTTTTTTAACAAACTCCTTTAAGTATTATATCAATTCCATTATTGACAATAATGCAATTCATTTGTCAACCTATTGAATTAACAATTTCTTTAAAATCTTTTTTAACCACCAGAATTGACCATTCGAGAGTATCTATCAATGTTCGAAACTCCACAGCAATAATGCAGCTATCAAATTATACCACATGATAATGTTATCTTTAAAAATGAAAACAGGCTGACTATGCCTACAACGAAAATCATATTTTAAATAATACAAGTATTAGCTCAAACCATCAATTTGATAGATATTTTTAGCACAAACTTATATTATTTCGAAAGGTAACAATAATTATTTTGAAGAAGGCCGTTGATTCTTTCTGTTGATACTTTCACCGGTAATAAAATAAACCGGTAATGACCTCATGCTATGCTGAAAAAATTCTACGGCCGTTCCAGATGAATCATGACATCATTTAGTTGGTTTCATGATGAGGATTAAAGTAGTTGAACCACGGGCGCTGTGACGCGTGTCTTCGCGATATTTTCATCGCGTTACATCAATGTCCAAAATATTGCAACGAATAGTCTTCTGCGTATTTATTGAAATAACAGTATTGCCGAAAAGTATTGGTGATGATGTTTCATCATCTAAAAAAAATGATAATGAAAGCTTTATTTTCAATTTACCAACCCGAAATAAAATTCCACGACACCATATTAAAAGAAGTGATGGGAAAGACATGGCAAACGTTAATATATTGGAATTTTTTGGAGTTTATATCAAGTATTTTAATGATAGTGACGACATTTTTTTTTTTCTAACATGCCAGGTGTTTCTTTCATTTTGACCGTAATTATACGTGTTTGGCTCAAAGCTATCTCGTATAATTTTTAAATGCTAAGTACGGAGATATTACAAGAGCAATCGACGAACATTCAAAAGGAAATCATCAACAAGCCCATTTTAAATTGGGGACACTAAATGCGCATTTGTTTTTTTTTCTTTGACATAGAAAAAAATTTAGTAAGCCTTTCGCGGCGCAAGGAGCAACTATTCATATATAGCAACTCAAACACGTATTCAGTACTTTGGCACGATTTGTCAGTTCGATTCTTCTTACAATCTGTAATTATTTTTCGGCAATTCACAGTCTATAAACAGAAGGCTTTCCACCATATTGTGCGTCGGCTGCGAGAACAGAACTTCCGAAAGAACTGTCATCACCTTCTTTACGACTAGAATAACTTTCGCATCGACCCATGTTATCAGTACCGCTGACAAGACTCTACGGCCCACTATGAAACTTGTAATCATATCGAAGAGCTGGTGCCTTGTCAATGCAACATCAACGAATGGAAAAGAAAGAGACCCATAATATTTCAACATCTTGAAAGATTTAAGGTGCAGAGATGGAAATAAGGAGAATTTTCAATGCAACAAAATTTGATGAGGGAAAATATGTTATCAGCACGAGATGTCATCGAAATCGAAGATAATTTTGTTCAGCTCGAAGACCAGCACTCGCCAATTCACACTCGAATGGGCCTGTTTTGAATGAGAGGGTCACTGTTGAAAAGAATTGAACCTAGCCAATTTCCATGAAAAACTCTGCTGCAAAAAATATCTGCTGGTGAACTCAAAGGCTTTTTTTTATTTTGAAACTATGATAGAACGCCAGTGAGAGATGAAAACATCGGTACTTGCTGGGATCATCGATAAAGTGACGTGAAGCGGTAAAGAAATATGAATTTCTCCAGACACCCGAATGAATGTTTCTGGCCAATGGAGAGAAATAGCTTTCGGGTAATAAAACTTTGATCATCTGGCGTTTGCTCATCATCAGTGAGTTACGGCTACTACACTTTGGCAAAACACTGCACAAAAGCTTTTTGTTATATTAATAAAACGAGGGAAAAAGTGAATGTTAATAGCTGAATTCGAAAACACGGCGAAGTGTAACCACATGCTATAACTTTTGAAAGAAAGAAGGTATTCGGAGTCACAGAAAGTCATGTTTAGTGAAGATCTACAATTTTCGAAATGTCATGAAAACTTGTTGAACTCAGTTGAGTTCTTATAAAGTTCTGCCTGAAACGTCGCTGCGCGATATCTTTGATTTATGTTTGTTTTCAAGAAGGCGAACGCAATGTTCACTCATTGTTCCGCCATATGCTCGCAATCGAGAATAAATAACAAAAGAATTGCTCGGAAGATGATGCATCTCGAACATCAATCTTTAACCACTGAAGGAGTTCTGTTACGATATATTCAAGGCGCTTCAAAAAAGCGACGTCACGCATTTTTAGTCAACTTCCTAGAAAACCAGCACGTTGTTGATAAACGATTTCAGAAGTTGAACTCTTGACAGGTACTTAAAGCAAGAGATTTTCACGGGAGATAGATTGTTGCAGTAGAAGCGTGACCGTATTCGGTAAAATCATATTCGTACGGCTTTGACTTCAAAAGAACTCTTGGCAAAAGCAGCGAAAGTAGTCAACCAGGCTATGAACATTCAGGAATATACCCCTGAAAAATGAGAATGAGCAGCTTTGGCAAATGGACAATGTTGGTTGAAAACTTTCCAACGCCTCAAAATAATTTCCTTTAACTTTCGAATCGCCTGTGCAATGGTCAAATTCAACTCCATCATCGAATCGCCAGGCAGAATCATGGAAAAATGTTGAAGCCTAAAGAGTGAAAAAATAAATCTCATAAGCACGAAAGAAAGGAAGAGCCACAGTTAACTCAAAACTGAAAATTTTTGTTTATTGAAGATCAAAAGGTAGTATCTTCGAGAATGGAAATTTGATTTTTCGACTGTTTCGAGCAAAATATCTTTGTAATCTGTTAGGGCTTTTGCTTCATAATTTGAGGATAAACCAATTTTGCATCATGCCTTTGTTGAGCTGTGAAGAGCAGTAATCAATACAACTATTTTGATGTTTGTTACAAGCAAACATGTATTTTTTGCAGTAGTGGTCGGAAAGTAATGTCTATTCCCGTCTGTTAAAACTTTTATTGTAGCGATGATTATAACATCTTTTAAGGATTTATTTTGGAATAACTTCTTTGGTGTTTAATGGCGATACATGTGTACGTAAACGTATACCATGGTGACCAATTCGTCGTAGCACATTCAAAGACTCTGAAGAACACTCAGAAAAATTGCTATACGGCAATGCCCGGAAGCCAAATCGTCTTATGACACAATGCTGGAAGCTGACCGCGAACTCCGTAATTGACGCATTTATTCTTTTCTCGGATGAGTGCTGCCACTTAACGTGAAGGTAATATGATTGACTGTCTTGAAGCGAAATGCAGTTCTTCAACTTTGTGACTTTGCGACTTCTTTTTTTGGCATCTGAAATAAGTGTTTTATTGACCAACGGTGCGTGATTATGATAGAACTATATTAACATTTTGGCTTTCTAAGCCATTAAATTTATAAAACTCAGTTTGGCAGAGAAAGGTAAGAAAAGGTAATTCAGGCATATGACACGGTACATCAGAACCGATATGTACCTTTGTTTTCGAAAACAATGGAGAGGAAATTTTCGACATTCTAACCAGTGTAATTGTAATAAATGGGAGGCTGAATAATACAGCCGGCATTATTGATTGATGATGAATTGTTTTCGCAAATCGTCTGCTGGAGAACATGACTTTTCAAAACGAAGGTGAAGATTTCGCTGCGTAAGCGAACAGTCCATGCTGGGCAGGCACTAAGTTGCATGTTTTCAGTGATGAGAGCAAAATCGTGCGCAAAGCAGAGGGGCCGATTTGAAATGAAAATATTCGGTAAGACTTGTAAAATCTTTGTTAATGTACATTATTTATCGGTTGCGATATAACAAAGAAAATTCATAGTTGATATATCTTTCATAGTATTTTCAGTTACAAAACTGTTGCCAATTGTTCTGACGGGTAGCGCGGCACCATAATATTTATGAGCAGGTTTGATTTAAATATTAACGGTTACCTTTTGAAAATATTGAGCGTCGTCGTACGGTACTGTTCTCATCGTCGCCGCATCACAGAACAATTATATTTAAAAGAACTGAAAAGGCTAAAGGTATCCACGTTGCTAACTACTTTCACGACGGCTGTTTAATAAATTATCTGTGATGGCCTGTCTCAGATAAAAAAACTAGATAGTAATGTATTTTCTTTTCTCTCGGGGTTTTAAACTTTCTGTTTGAAGCAGAAATAACTGAAATGCCGAAATAAAGCTGTTTACGGGCGCTCATAGCTGTCAAAATATTTGCTCAAACATGACAATCATTTTGAACACAATGCTTGCCTAAACACCAATTTTTTAACAAAAAGGTGAGCAGCGGGCTAAATGTTCTAACGCTTATTGTATACAGTACAATTTCGTTTCTGATCGTGAAAAAAAAGATGTTAAAAGTGCATGCTGCGTAATCTGGTGCATAATACGCATTTCTTCTTTGCTACATATTCGTAGCACTAACGCTTGACTGTTATTTCACTCGACACTGATATTGTTGCATTATGAGGAAGCGATAATGACAATCATTTCGAACCATACTAGACTGCGGTACACAACCAAGACAAGAGTATTTTGCTGGGCAAGGAAGTATGCGAGAGTCGGGAACGCTCCCCATGAGGGCCATTTCATTTACGCCTGCAACGCTGTCTCCCAACCTCGCAGAACAAAAGAGCACTATGAGATTGAGCTTTGAATTCAATTGAATAAATTATTATTCAGCTTTTAACTTATGTTTTTGATTCTATTTCATTCAGTCTTGAATACTTTATTACGTTGAACATGAGGAGAGTAACGTGCGAAAATATTTCCATTTTATTATTATGACGTCTGACGCAACTTCTCAAACGAAGACGCTTCAATACGATCATAAACGACTCGGGAGTTCAAGTATAAAAGTAGTTCCATGGTGAATATTAAGTGATGTAGACGAAATGAGACCCGAGAATAAGTTAATTTTTTCTTAATGCAGGAGGTAGAATAACTAACTATGAATTTCTGTCGTTCAATGAAAGGTGGCAAATACTATTATAATATTCGATATTTCATTTATCCGCTTTATGTTAGTGTTTTCGGCTGTCAATCTTTCCACTGCATTATTCGTACCCGTGAGGTATTACACAGGTCGAAGGCATCTTTGGTGAACGCATCAAAATCGGTATTTACGGGTGAAATTTCCGTTGCTAAAATACTCATATCGATAGTAAGCTGCAAAGGTTATCCAATAATCTTGGCCAAAATAGCGGTACAAGCGATTGAAGACAAATATTTGCGGATGAGAAAATACATAGAATGAAGCAAGAGTATTTTTTATGTGTTTGAGAGTCGTAACTGTCTATCGAAAAATCCATACTTTTATGCGACCTCCATGCCTGTGATGCATGAAATAAATGACCATTTTGCAATTCTTTAAGCAGGGCTATGCTCTTCCTGCCTTTAACTTCACTGACTGAGTTTGAACATCAAATATTGAAACATTAAACAATTTTAATAAACTGCTGAGGAAAGATCTACGTCAACGACGAAAGGCAACTCCAGTCATTTCTTCATTAAATAATAGTCGATTCGTGATGCATTTCGAACAGTATCTGACAATGGGTAGCTCCAGCAGCTCAGGCTGCTTTGGGCTGAACATTTTGAACACTAGCTGAAAACACATTTCAGGTAAATATTCGTGACAGTATTGTCGCTCGTCGTTTATTAACTGGGTAACACTCAAAGCGGGTGAACTCAGATATTTGTTATAGAAACATGTTGTACTACTTAAATTTGTGAATTTCAGCAAAATGTGTGAAATCGTCAAAAGAAAGGCTCTGCATCCCCAACCCCAGTATATGATAAGTGCAAAACGAAAGACAAATGAATTTGTGCAATCTCATCATCAAAAAATTGTGGAATGTAATCAGAGTATCGTAAGAATGTCATCGAAACTGACTCAAACCAGCTATGCTGGAGTATTAATATTGGCATGATCTTCAATCTGTATCAACGCCCATTATGATTCCGTCGATAAAAAAGGCATTCAAAAATGCAAACTGAGGACATCTTTACTAGTACCGAAAACGTCGTCGAAATTCCTTCGATGAACGGCAGCGGGTATTTCAGTATAAGCTTTCAACATGTTAAACACACGTCAGCCTTTTCTTGAGCAATATAAGCATTATCGTGACGGAGCAACCGTCGAAAGGTAAACAACGTCTTGAAGGCTACCCATTTGGTTCTCTTTGCCAAGAAATCGACATCTTTGACCTCATTCTTTTCAACAATATGGAAGGATAATTACATGATTTGAAGAAATTTCAAGAATTTAGTATTTTGGATGCAATTTGTAGGGCAGAAAATAACAGGAAGCTTTGTATGCAATTTCGTTAATAGCTTTGGGCTGAGAATCGAAATGAATAATATTTTGAGATTTTGAAGCAACTGGGCATCCCGTACATCAATGACACCGAGTTAGAATTGTCAGATACAGACCAAGACATATAACTGTTTCACCAGATGCTGAACTCACAACTAACTTTCTGTTATTCTAACATTAGATTAATATTACCTGTTATATTGGAATTGGTCGCGTTTTCTGGTTTTGACATGGAATGATCACTAAGTTGTTTTTTTGAACGCCCGAACATTTGAAGATGACCCAGAAATGTTAGTGCGATAAGAATTCTCATTTTAACAATCATCATTTGTATGCGCGAGGGACAGTATCGGTCTCAGGTACGCGGCTCAATCTTTGCTCAAAATCGCACGACATTGGAGGGTTTCATGTTTAACGGAGGATTTTTGACGCCGTATCGCTTTGCTATGGTTCGTGGCGGAAAAGAGCACTCCACCTTTTCGATGGACCTATAATGTTGATATAGTGTGTTTTCGGGGAATTAGGTAAACGAAAGTTTCATGTTTAAAATTTTCATGAGGACATATTTGTAATAACGAGCCAGTTGTCAGAGCATTTTTCATGAAACAGGCCCTAGAAACTACATGAATACATGAATCTTAGTTTCGGCATTTCAAGAACCTGTTTCGCAGTTAACAGCAAGCAAATGATTACGAGTCTTCGTTAAAGGTACCGAATTTTTATTAGATGTCTTGATCAACCTTAACTGACCGAGCCCTGGCCGCATTTTTAACAGCCACAATTACATTATACGCTTCCAGGCCTTGCTTTTATTTCAAGTAACAACCGTATTTGTCAGGCTGTATTGAAGGTACAGAAGACAACGGCTGCAGGGTACGGCAATAATCTGTCGTTGTAAACATTCAGGCACAAAATGATCGTGCGGTTTTGAGAGATTCGATATGAAGGCGCGACTAGAAAACATTTGACTCCTTCAATGTTACTCTTTCGACACAGGACCAAGAATATTCGGTAAGGAAAGAATATCCGGGATACTGACAAAAAAAATTTCTTCTCTCGCCAACGAACTCAGTCGTACTTTTTTTTAATCGCGATATATTAGTTCTCTCCTTTTCCCAATTTTCCAGCACCGTTTTCAGAGGAGTGATAATCTTTTCTTTAACAACTCCGAACTTCTAAACTAAAATATGAGATCGACCTGGAACATGAATCTTTAACCAGTCATCATGAAATTTATTTTTTTTCATTTGATGATCGATTATTAAACCAGGTGATATTTTCCTTCTTTGCTTCATCGACCTCTTCATATTTTAATTCAGAACAAACAAATCTCTTAAACATCTATGTGTTCATTAGGAAACCCAGCACTGAGCGTTTGCCTCAATATTGTTTTCTGAATAGAAAAATGAAAATTCTTGAAGTACTGTGGTCAACGAAGTAGTGACCTTTAATGCGGCCACTGTCTGAAGGAAGCCTCATTTTGAAAAAGCAAAATGATAATACCTGGAACACTAATGATTATAAAATCAATGACCAAAGCGACAATAAGTTTGGCATTTTTCGACATTAATTGTATCGAGTCGTATATTGAAATAGTGCTATTGCGAGAAAAGATACTATGACATCTTCGAAAAGAAAGTATAGATGAGGTCGAAAAAACTTTTTTTCGAAAGCTGTGGTGCCGAAGAATTTAGCACTCTAGGAAACCAGATAAACAAATGCAAAAAATATTTTCTATTGCTGCATCTGACGACCCAACAAACCTTACGATTTTACATAACTTTTCACGATAACAGAAAAAAATCAAAAATATCTTTCTACGGCATGTACCTTCAGAGGTTTGATTTAGTAGAATGAGAATGAGAAGACAAAATAAAATGAGAGAAATAACAACACATTTTACAATTTATTAATAATATTATAAAAAATTGATAAACCTAATTGAAAACAAGGATTATTTCTTAACAATGCAAAATTGCAATTTTTTTAATCAATATATTCTGCCTTCAGTTTTTGGTACTTTGAAAATAGACTGGCGAAAGCGGCATTGTCTTGAAATGATTTGTATAGGCTAAATGCTCGCAGGCCAGAACGAGCAGCTTTTTTAACGATGCTGCCAGCACTCGTTCGCACCTTTGGTAATGAGCATGATTCATTTTGTTAGTAAACTCAAAGCAGTTTCGAAAAATTCACTAAAGAACATTATTCATTTTGCAAGAAACCGGAGACTCTGCGTAGTCGCCATGACTGCCAATAGCATTCTGTTGACTGAAACTGAATTTTATTACTGATCTGATAGTCTCGAGACGCTCAACGAATATTGTAATCGTCACCATGCGAATTGGCTGAAGTAATATTTAACCAGAATTGAAAACAAGATTAAAGAACCACTGGCTGAAAGCGAAGCTCTTACCCCGTAATTACCATTCGCGTCTGTTATGATGATAGACGTGCATTCATGAACACGCCGCAATAATGAGATGAGAAATAACTCAGGTTTGTCATATGCGCACGAAATTTCTATCTTCCTTGTTTAATGACTCAATAACGTATTTAATCCCCTATCGTCTTGTTTCTTTGATGACTCTTTCAATTATTTCATTCTCTGTTCGTACAATTACAGGCCGAATTTTTTATTTGGTGGTAAAACAGAATGATCATTTCTGATACGTGTTAATTTTTGACTAACAACAATTCGCAGGCGCCTCACTATTTGAATACCGCTCTTTGTGGTACCAGCAATTTGAGCATGAACCTTCGACGGTACTGCTTCTGTTTCCCTGAATGCTTAATCAACGACAAAACTTGGCGACTGACGACCAAGTGACGCCTTGAAGACAAAAGTTGACTGGCACTGACGCTGGAGGTACTACAGAGGGCCTCGATTTTCACCAATTTCTACTGGGACAAATGACTTTCTGAAGACATCACTTCCTACATAATGTCGCTATGAAACAAAACGAAGCTCGCAAAGAAAGTTGGGCCAAATCTTTCGGCAACTAGACAGTGCCAGACCGGCTTCAGAGCCACTGGCAAAAGAGCGTATTTTGATGATGCAGGTACTTTATTGCGTGTGGTAGAGATCCCAAGCAATAATGAAGGCTCAGGGAATAACTCAGAGTGGACGTTGCTTGATAATTTAAAATATTTATCTGCATGAGTGATTGGCTCACGTATTGGTAAATAGTGTAAAAAATGAAGTCTTCCGTATGTTGTCGGTACCAGGCGTAGGAAAAGCAGAACCCAGAAGTGACGATAAATGGAGCGAAATGGCGAATCGGGATTTTGATCTGAGAATTTACAGTTATAAAGGCGCACAGCTTGTCATCGTCAACTCGTAAACTTGCTCAAGTAAAGCACTTAGTACCTACCTGATGTCACCGTCAGCCTGTCCGTCAGGCTGAGCCCCAATAAACGCAAATAATGTTAACGAAACTATTTTCATTTGGCTGGCAATGCAGTGAATGACTAAAAAAAAGAATTTTTGAATATAACAACCGAAAGCTTTACGCTTGCAAAACGAAATTTAAGCAGGTAATGGTTACTGGCCAAAATCGGGAATTTGATTTAGTTATACTCTTATCCATGTCCCCCACATGGCACCACTCGCAATTCGCCATCGGCCGGGAGCGACATTTAAGCAGAAGAAGACAGTAGTTCGCGAGGTAACGATGACTCATTGCAACTTTTGAAATGACTGGTTTACTCGCAACCGATTGCGATATATTACTGGCAAAAAGCGAAAGCGTATTTTCAAGCGAATTAAACAACTTTGTGTTGTCGCAGAAAACAATCGGATTATTTTCAGAAAACCGCCATCCCTATAAAACGAGGAGCAAACGATCCTATACTGAAGTAATGATAGACACCAACCGCGGCAAATGCGGCGGAAAGAAACGGCGTTGCATGACGCGGCAGAAATTTCGTAAAGTGCTTGGTACGAAAATAGCATTTGGTGGCAACGTCTTTAGAGAACGCATATGACGAACCATGCATTGTTTTCATTGCTTGGTACGTATTTGAAAATAAATGGGTACAACTGGTGCGTTTTGATGGTATATGCAGCAAATAAAATTTGTAAATACGGCAAGGTGAAAGTGATGGCATTTCTTGCGGTGAAAATGCGTGCTTTTGATGAACAACATCATTGTGTGGCGCGATGCGCGACCGTGGTATGACAAGCAACTCCCAAAATAGCATCGCCAACTGCAAAACAACGTCTGTACTACCAGAATGAAAAAGTGAATACTCAAAATAATATTTTTTTGTTATAAAACTTTGGTATAATCTGGTATTAAAAAGTACGGGCATCAAAAAAATTCATTGAGTAACGTGACCGAGATTGTGAAATAATTGGTACAATTCAGCTCTGCATATGCAAAAAACTGAAACCGCGCACCATTATTGCACAACTTTTCCGGAATACCCATATTTTCTCGATGCACTTCTTTATAGTGCGTCTGGTATTTCACAAACGCAATAAGTGAAATTGAGAGCAGGCATAAAAAAAATGAGCCTAACTTTCAGTTCATGAAAATGTCAAAACGCATGGCTTTTCTTGAAAGGGCATTTTAATTTAACCGACAGTAACAGCACTAATTCACTGACGGACAGCTTTCACCTAAAAGTGTGCGATTTACGGATTTGCATTTTATCTGAATCTTAAGCCGATTTATATAAAAATTGCAAATACATTAAAAATAAATTTTTTCTAGTAAAAGGTAATTACATTCAGTAAAGTTAAATAATTATTTTTAATTTTAAAGGAACTAAATACCATTACTCAATACTTGCTTCATTAATGTTATCGCTATTAATGTAATTTTTTTTTGAAAAATGAAATAATGAGTTTTGATACAAGGGCTTTGTGACGTTTCGGCAAAAAACGCATCAGGTGCTAATGAGCGAAGGTAATTGTTCAGAACAACGAGCGTACAGAGTGTAAAGGGTGAAGTTGATTTTGCGAACTCAAATTTGTCTGGTGGAAAGTTTGTTGAAGAGCGACAATTGACTGCGCATTCAGTCTACTTTCAATCTTTAATTCGCATTTCTGCAGCTAAAGGAACCTCTTGATAACATGAACATTTGAACGTTTAAGAACAATGAGAAAACGAAATATGTAGGCTGCGTTTAATGTGATGTTTATGATTTGCTCTTTGGCTTAATGACGGACGATTCATGAAAGTCGCAACCGCGAACTGCGTTGGCGACAGTTTGCAACAATAA
Organism: Araneus ventricosus; assembly: GCA_013235015.1. Classification (NCBI taxonomy): domain Eukaryota; kingdom Metazoa; phylum Arthropoda; class Arachnida; order Araneae; family Araneidae; genus Araneus; species Araneus ventricosus. The sequence goes on from BGPR01003995.1 coordinate 112,233, forward strand.
CAATACGGCCAATGTGCCGACCGGAAGAAATTTGCGAACGGAAGGTGAAAGGTATGGATGTGACAATTGAAGCAGCGACATTATATCGAGAGAGATCGTGACAGACGTTGAGATAGCGTCAGAGATTACCGTGGTGCAGTCCTTTGAACTTTCAACAGTCACTGCGGCAACGATAATGCGTCGGACGGGAACGCCAGCTCTACCTGGTGTTACAATTTTGCCTATTTCACCCCGACCCCTTCCCGAAGGAGAGAAGATTGGTCGTGTCGAAAAACTGGATGTCACGAACACGTGACTTGAGCATTCTGCGTTGACTTATCTTATTATGAAGATATTTTTAATGTTATCATTCATTATTGAATGCAAGCTGTCTCAAATGAAATCCATTAAAAGCACGTAGTAAATCAGTACTTCGAGATATTTGTCAGGAAAGAAAAAAAATGACATACAAAACAATCTTCAATAAAATTCTAACGCTCTCTTTTCATTCACTGTTGCAAAAATGCTGAAATGAAGATATTTATGAAGCACTATTGGTATTTTCACAGAACCGCAAGCCAATGATGTAAACCCTGGTAAAGCGGTTTTATAATAATTAATTGCTGTATTATTGTCTTAATTTAATTACTGTCAAGCAATCTTCCTTCTGTAATGCATTTAGTGTTTGCTCAATTTTATTTAACTTTTCTTGGTCAGGCTTTGCTATAAAAAAAAGAGATAACACATCTTATAGTTGCTGAGCATAAATAAAACCTGTTGCAGAATTCATGTTATGATTAATATTATTATAAGTGACTGTATGTCTACATTATACAACCATGTCGAAAACAAAATAATAATTTTAAGTGATAATTTGTTCTCGGCATTGGTTGGTATTCCAAATGTTATTTTATAATATTTGTACGCATCAGCAAGTCTATTTAACCTTTTACCAAAATAAAGCGAAAACTTATTGAAGTTGATATAATTTCACTTTTTCACGCCAACTCTTCCCCTAACGTTGAATTCTGGCTATGTACTAAAAGAAATACGTCGAGAAGAATTATAATTCTTGTTTATTTATTGACATGTTATGTTCAATTGTTAAATCGGTCGTGTTTTGAAAGAACATATTCATTAAACGAGGTGCCGAGACTCACGAACGTGCAAGAACAGTGGCGAGATACCTCAAATTACCTAAAAATAAACATACACCAAGGTAATGTTTAACATAATGAGGCTGAAACTGTTCATGACTGCTCGTCGGCGATTATTTACGAAGTAAAATGACAATGTATTGTTAATAAATATCACATATTATAAATTTGGTACGCCATAAATATCTGAAAACTCAAGCATAATTTTGAAAGCAAAACATTGTTTTTGACTTTTGCATGTTAAGTATGTATTTAATTGTTTGATAAAGCAATAGCTAAGAGTAAAGTGACAACAACATTTAACAAGCGTTAATATTAAGGCTCTGATTCGTGGTCGAGATGTGACTATCTTGATGCGTCTAATGGCTGTTCGGTTGCAGCCCGCATGTTGGGCATTGACTATTCCCCTGTCGTATTTACGGTTGTTCTTTTTTTAGTGGCTTCGCTAAAAATGTCGAAGCGAGTATTTCCATCTCAGCTACCAAAACATTTGGCTTCTATAAGTTATCGCAATATCAGTAATCATCAATATTTCTTAATATACTATTTATGAAAGATGAAATAATCGTCGATAAAGAAGCTGACCAGTCATGTGAGCATTGTCAAAATATTTGGCTTCTACGAAGTTTCGAAATTCCGCATTAAAATTTCGGTTTTTTTCGAGTAATGACGCCAGTTTACAAAAGCTCAGAAGGCTTTTGACTTAATCAAAGGCTCGCCGCTCAGGCTTTGTGTGCACGAAAGACAGGTAATCACGCGCCGCCTTTATTGACGCCATCAGACTGTACTGGGCAACCATGTCTTCCGGTAACTCCTCGGCACGATCAGACAGGAAACTACTTTTATGCAGTCTTAAAAGTCGGCAAAAGGCATTTGCGACTATGCACCATCATTCAACGCGACCCATAAGTAGCAGAGCTTTTGGGTGAAGGAATTGATGGTAAAGGCCGTCCCAGAACTTTGACCGACCATCCGAGGCCAGGTATTTTCGTGACGAATATGATTGTCTTTACGGGTTTGTAACGACGGCACTCAGACACAAGCTACATCGAGACATGCCTTTATCTGACACGGACAATGACTTTCACTTTTAACAATCTTCACCAGCCTCGAAAGGTACCGAAGAGGTAAAGTAATGGTTCGGCTGTCGTCTGCTGTCAATAAATCCCGAGCAAAAACTTTCAGTCCATTCCTGCCGATAATCGGCCCTTTAAATGCGTATCTGCGGCGTGCGGTCTCTTATTGAACTTTCTTATTGGGACGACTGGCTTAGTGCGAAAACGACGACGGATGTTCCGCGGAATCAAAAGAACACCTGACAGCGAACGAAATGAGACCAAAATCGGCCCATCGTTAGAATTATGACGTACGGTAAAATGATGGGTAAATGCTGCTGACTAACGTTGGATGGTCATTAAAGTGTGTTGTGATCGCAAAATCGGCTGTAATAACAAATAAAACCAAGCCAGCCGCATGAAGTCTAATCGCTGCATTTTTCAGGCGCATTCAGGCACGTGGCGCGAAAACGGAAGAGCAAATGGCGCAAAGCGTTTTTGTTGTGAACTTTCTTGGGTATCAGGGCAACTCAGTGCTCCAAAATCCCGGCCGAGGGAGAAAAACTGGCCAAAAACCACCACCGCATATGAATGGCCTGACTCTCATCAGAAATACAGGTAACCTCTGGCTGTCGAAAGTTCAGATCAACATCTTCAGAAAGCATGCGCGTGATGGCTCATCTTGATCATCGAGAATTTCGAAAAAATCGTAGTTTTAATGCGTACCACTGCAGACACAGTAAAACAAGAGAATAAATTTCAAGACTGAAGACATGTTCAGTGCGATTTAGGAAGATTTTTTGGAAGATAATTATGCACAATTTCAAAGGCTCTTTATGGCGCGAGCTATATGTTTTTTCTTAAGTGTTGATGTTTGTTCCAAATGCTTGAAACTCAATGAGAAAGATCGAAGCTTAATATTGAGGAAGAAAAACGAGCTTTATAATTAAATGCACATTCAGAGCCAAACAGTTTTGCAATGGGGCTTTTTTTCAACAAAATTAGATGAATGAAACCTTGACTAACGTTGCCAGCTTTTCTGAGGAAAAGCAATTGTCGTGTTGACAATTATAGTGAATAGCTGTGTCTATAGCTCACTTATCAGGCTGCGCCATTAATCACTGTTTCAACGTGAAGGCCATGCTGACGGGACATAAGTCCCAGCTTTCAATAAGGCTAAATCGGCGTTGTTCAGGCAGTGAGACTTCATGAACGTTGGGCTTACCAGCTCTCTGCATGACTTTTGACCAGGTATTGAGCGAAAACAGCTTCACACTGGTGACGTATCTTTTAATGTTGTTGGCTTAACGCTCGAGCAGACAGAGCCTGCATTCAGCGACATTATTTACCTGATCACTAACGTACGGTGAAATGAAAATGATTCCGGTGAGAAATTCTTTCGAAAGAAGTGTTAACGTTGAAATGAGATAATCTCGAATATATTAGTGAAAATCGGCATGCGCATTTTCAAACAGGCTACTGCTAGTGTATTTACAATCTCGAACAAAACTTTTTTATAACGATAACAAAACAATAAGATACGGTGGCTATGGTCTGGTGAAATAACGAGAAGGAAATATGCATTAGGTAGTCAACAAACTGATGACCTCAAAATCTCGCCGCCAATGAACAAATTACTGATTCATTTTAATTAGGCCGGTAAAGAATAGTTTTCTTTGAAGCATTTTAATCAAAGTTGGACGACAATGGGAAAAAAAATTTTCAGGAAGACACGAAGAAAAATATTTAGTGTGCGTTTGAAAATGATGATTTGTAGTCACCAATTATGGCCTCTGGTCAAATATATACACTTTTAAATGTTACGACAATTATACCCTGTCCTTTTCAATACAATTTGTGTGTTATTTGAATTTTCGAGATTTAGCAAAGGCTGACCCATATCAAGGAGAAAGTTCAAAATAACTGCCTCTAACCATAAAATTTTGCTGAATCACTTTGCTAATTGACGTCAGCATGGCATTGAGTTGGTTTCGTTGGAAATCAGTCCAGCGTTTCAACGAAGTAATGAGGCATGCTATATCATCACACGCAGCATAATCGTCTTTTATCTCTTTTTTCTATGGTGCAGCATACCAGATCAGCATGAACAATGTCCGGTACATTTTGGCAAGTATCGAACTGTTAGAAAATTGTCACGTTGCCATATCACATTCACAAACAAGTAAACCAGAAACACAAGTACCGGCACAATTAAACTCCGAAGAAATGACATTTAACAATTTTAATATAATTTTTCGGCAAAGTGGTAACCTTATTTTGCAAAATTTCAAAATCTATGCAGGCATGTTCTTTTTTTGACATGAACACTGTTTATTCCCGTTCATAAAAAACTGTCTAAATACCCAAGGTGTAAAATGGTTTTTTTTCTTGAACAGAAAAGAAAATAGTGAAAAATTCGCTCAATCATTGTATAAAGATATTGCCGCTGTATTTTATTGTCTGTTAATAACAATATCTGAAGATTTTTTAGTTCATTTTATGAGAGTCTTTTCATTAGAAAGTTTGTATTGAACGCATTGATTGTCAAAAAAATACGGAGACATGGCTCGTATTACGGTACTTAAATAGGCATTATTATCAGTCACTTTAAGACCGACTAAATGCATGTAATGCTGATATAGTGAAAATATTATACTGATGAAATGAAGAAAAAGACTCAGAAAATAAGAATCGTACATTTTATTTTATCTTCGGCAAGCAGAGGTAATCTTAACAGCTTATCGGTAATATTCGGTTAAAACAGTAATTTTTTTGTTGTTCAAACAAGAGCGACATTTTAAGCTGAACACCAAAAAAACAGTCATCAGAAAGGTAATTTGAAACTGCAATTCTGCATGCTCAACAAAACGGTAAATAAATAACATCTGCACGTAACGAAAAACAGAAATTTACGGCTGAGAATCTACGATATCTGCTTATTTTAATGCAAGCCTTATAGTAGACAATGTGTTGGAACATAAAATGCTCAATAAACATTTGGGGGGCAACTTCATGGCACCAGTAACAAATAAAGAGGCATGAAAACTGTTGCTCATCATCAAATGGCACTATCTCGCAAAATACGAAATGTAATCCTCTGAAAAAAAGATAAAGCTGAACTTCAATAGTGAACATTTTTTAAAACGCCAAAGTGTTTTCGACCAGCAAAGGCAGAACACGTTGAAGCATGGCTGCCCTCAGCAATTTTAACGACGCCTCTTTCAGATGCGAGCCCGCCCGTTAACACAAGGCTGGCTCGCCAGCCTATAATCAAGCTGCTTTGAAAGGCCGATGCTAATAGGCCAGAGGTATTTCTTTACATGAAGTTATTTTTATTTTTTTTAAACTGTCAGGGGTGTAAAATTCTCGAAGAGAAGATGAAAACAAAAGCATAACGCCGACTAACAAGGAGGCATGCATTTTAAGTAACTTTTAAAGACATCGTATTCTAATAGCATTCTTCATGCGATGATAAATCTGTACATTCAGCAACTGAAAGCATGCAAAATCTAAGTAAAACCAGTAATTATTATTTTCACTGGGCTTTCAAGCGATGACAACTCGGCCTCTGGTACGGTTGCCAATCGAACAGGTACGAGCTTGGCTGTATCTGTCAGATGATGGTCATATTCATACCGGAGGACTGAACTTAATCACGTCTTTTTTGACTAACTCTGGTTTGAGCGACTGTTTTGAGCTCGTCACCAACGCCTGCATGAAGGATGTCCGAAACAGGTAATGAAAAGCACATAACATACATTTCGCCTTCAATGTGTTGTTATCCTTCTGTTCGAAAATTTAAACTTTAATTCAATAATTTTGATTATTTTAGAATAACTTTTATAATAAGGTAAGTAACGAGGAGGCCATGTAACTTGCCTTTAACCGAAGATAAAGATTGAGTGCGATATGTACGGAATTTTTAGGCAAATAAGGCTGTTTGGTTTAATATTTTCACAGAATTGACCAGCGAGAGATAATGTAATGCTCCAATGAACTGTGATGTACGTGATAGTATTCTTGTTGACGTGTCCGCAGGGCTGAACCCAACTAGGCTATCAGAAACTACTTGAAATTTGTACTAACTTTTGGATACGAAGATATGTGCGCACTCCGAGCCATTTTTAGTACCATTCAGAGACTGGTATTAAAATTAAAATAATGTCGTTGAAATCGTCTTGACTATTGTTGATCGAATGACGATCAGACTAACGAAGCAAATATATCTTTTGATCATTTTCAAGCTTTCTTTAATAATATCAGACTTAAAAATATAATTGAAATGCTCCCGAGCTCATGTCTGAAACAAAGATATATAGAATCATAATGAAATGAGCGAAACTTCAGCATATCACCGAAAACAGGCGTGGTGAATGAAAATAATTCCCATTAGAAGCTTAATGATTGTTTGAATGATAATGGACGCTGTTTTGCAGTATCATTCTCATTTTTTAAAATAAAAATCATCATACTTTCAATAAACGTTTTAATATGCAATAAGGCGCAACCAGAGTGGGTACTTCTCTGAATGCTTCCGGCTCTTATGTCTTTAACGTTGAACAATGGTGGAAGAATGACGTTAAGCTATGACCAGACGCGGTAGGCCTTGCAACTAGAATCTTGACGTTACGCAAACCTGGTGCCGTGTTTTGATAATAAAAACTGTGCAGATATTTTATTAATTGCATTCATGCTGTGCCGACAATGCTTCTCAGACTTTACGATCGAAAACTCAAATTGCCATACATAAATTTACCTAGCAGGCATTCATTGATCACCCGTAAATGTGATATGAGAACGGTAAGCGGGCACAAATGAAAGAAATTGTAACTGCCAAACGAAAAGAATTTGAAATTGAGGCCGTGTTACATTGTTTAATTGGTGGTACCTTCTTCGACTGAGCCCCGATAAGTTATGCATTTGAATAAATAGTCGTTTGTTTCACGGTTGGAGCTGTTCTGACATTTTGATTGTGGTTTGTTTCGACTTTATTTCGGCGTCCGGTTTCTGTTTTGGATTTGTTGAACCGGCGTAATATTTCAAACGCTGCAGTACTGAGCAAAAAAAGCAGTACTGCATTCAGCTCGAAAAGCGAGATTACTAATTTTCTTTACTGAAAATATCCTGCTGGCTATTTTTCAGTTCGCGCGACACTTAATGACGCGCAGCAAATGCATGCTTTAAAGGCGCAAAATGTGCGCAGACCATTAAAACACTCGCTACGCGAGCAAATGATATAAATGTAAACAGTATGCTGGCGACGAAGTGATCAATTGGCTGTACGCAAGCGATTTTACTAAACTCTTTTCGTAGTGTTGACATGTTTGTTGATGAAACAGACCAAATAACTGATCTGACGTAAGCGCCATCATGCTAGTCGTTATAACATGAATAACCAGTAGTGTAACGACAAAATATTTGTTTGGGCGCGTTGATCTTTTTTTATCGGTGTCTATAAACCGCGTGACCTCTTTTTGCTAATTGGCACGTAAGGTGACTGCGCATTGTTTCATTGATGCTCGCTCGCCCCATTTATTGGATTGAACTAATGGGAGGCCCTATCAAGCTGAGCACGAGTGCATGTTTAAGTTTTCACTGCCGATAATTTCTCGTAGTTTTCTTCGAAGTGGTTTATTTTTGCGGGCTGATTGTCAGACACATTGCGTGTTTATAGGTAACATTTGACCGAATTAATTTTCAATACCGCCGAATGAAACGTGCTTTCTTCCGTTCTGGTCGCCTTCAGCAAGAACGACCGGTTTTTTGACCGGTTTTATTTACAGTCGTAAGCCGAGGAAAGAAGCAAAATCGTTTTTCTTCATACATATAACTTTCCTTCCGTGGAATTCGCTGACGGTTTGAATTTAAAATGACGAATAGCTTTGTGAACGAGGCTCTAAATGTTGAAAAGGATCTTGTTTAACAACAATTAATTCTCGTCGACAAAACATAGTAGGCAGAGAGCTCATCCAAACTTTCGAAACCCCAGGGGAGAAAATGCTTTATACGATTCTTATTGCGGCGTGAAAACTCAGCATAAAGCTTAACTTTCGTACGCAGAACAATTCTTTACGTGATGACTGTCCCGAATATTTTCTAAAATATTGTCTTAACGGTGTAAACATTCATAACACCTGGAAAAAGGAGTTAATGATCCCAGAAATCGTAGATAATTTGAAATAATAAACAGATTTCTGTTATTTTTTTTTCGGTAGTTTGACTGTTTGAAATTGATGAAATGAATACTGTTTGAGGAAAGTGAAGACTGACTAGCGTACTGTTATGAGAAAAGAGACTTAAAATTCTGCTGGTAGACTCTTTGTGGTGAAATTATGCGACCGTTGTGTCCATCATATGCAGTAATTTCCTATGGCAGAGAATGTTCTCACAAACATAGTGATCGAGATTCAAAGCGGTGGAAGATACTTTCTTGTACTTCGTGCGAGAAACAAAACGAAAACAAACAACCGCAATGTACGTTTCAAAAAATATTACTTTGAAAGCAGACGATGAAGCCAGACGTGCAATAAACTCAAGGCGAAGGTGCTTTGGTTAATTCGAAACGTTCATATTTGTTCGCGAAAACGTTTTCTTAAGTAATGAAAAGGGTAGTTGACAATTGATGTTTGAAGCATTATTTTACAACAATAACAAGTGCTTCTGCTACGCATGCATACATGAAATCAGTTAAGAAGTGACCATTTAATAAGTTTGATCCCCGAGCTTTGCTCTGTTTGATATTGAAAACTCATGGCTATTTTTTCATTCTTAATCAATTTTGAGACTTATGTGACGCGGACGCTAATAGACACCGAACTCCCGTTGACGTTGTCAAGGCTGACAAGAATCACAAGAACCACTGTTCCAAAAACCACGTAAACTCTGCCATGATTTTCAGTTATCGTACAGAACAGTACACGCATGCGAACACACCTGGTGAACAGTATATTTGAAATTGTGTTTTGGAAGATCTGCTCGTCCGAAATATAAGTTTAATTTTTGTTTGACACTTTTCTCTTTCACCATTCAAGAACTCCAAAACTAACTTTTATTAAAACAACTTTTTTGAAACTTTAATCTATAAAATAATCCACATTTATTTGCAAAATATTACATCAAGAATATCAAGCAATGATAGAAAACCATATTCTTATGAGTATTAAAGGCGAAAAGTAAAATAAGGATAAGCAATTTTTTGAAATGAAACTTTATTACGGCAAGATTGATATTAAAGGAGTATCAATCAACTTTGATAAACTTTAATAACGGAAATTTTTATGCAATTGCAATGGTGGCTGTAATTCTTTTCAAGAATTTTGCTTTCTGTTCTTTATGTACAAATTTATTGACTTCATAACAGACAAATAATAAAGAAAGCAAGCATTTTTTTTAAAATATTGTACCGATGAAAAAAAGGTTTTGCAATGACCACCAAATTCGAGCAAATTCAAATGAAATAATCAAAGTCATGAACTAATGATGATGAAAATATCGACTCTGGTACTTTAAACTTTTTTTCCAATATGTATGATGAAACCAACAACGACAAAAATAAAAGAGTAACTAGAAGATAGGATCCCGTATCAATGTCAAGCGAGAAAACAAACACAATAATCCCAACATCACATTTTGCATTCTAATGAATTCTCTCCGCTTGCCGTTATAGATGGTACAATGTGAGCAGCACTCTTCTTTGATTTTTCAAATTCATAGTATCGACATGAAGAAATGAATGAAAATAAGGAAATGAAATGTTAGCACAAACTCAAATCTTCAGGAATATTTTAGTATGCAATTTATCCTTTTCTGTTATATCGTATTTTGGCTCTGTAGTCCTAAGACACTCAGTATCTAATAATAGAATGTAATTATGTATGAAAATAATTTAATTTAAAGCCAATTCACAATTTTGGTTGTTCTCAAAAACAGATAAAACCTCATTCCATTTGTTACTTTCGGTAAAAGTATTTTATTGAAAAATAAAGCTGAA